>JAGDQP010007207.1:3340-68484 GCA_022664845.1 Lepisma saccharinum
GGTCGTTTCTTTTCTCTGGGAATCCAATGTAATACATTTGTCGTCCACCTTCTATCTGTTCGTCTAGCTATGTGACCGGCCCATTTCCACTTCAGCTATTTCGCAGTCTTGATTACATCCTCTACATTTGTTTGTGTGCGAATCCATTCATTTGTCTTCCTGTCCTTCCTGGTTATTCCTCTCCATTGTTCTTTGTGTGACTTTCAAGCTTTGAGTCGTTTGCGCATTCAAGAAATATATACTGTGAATGGAATGTGTATTTGCGATTATTTGCGTATTTTCTGTTCAGTTTCTTTGCATCATTATTTTTGGATCACGGAATTCAAGTTACCGCAGACACGGAGTTAGGAAAGTTGTTGAAACCGCGAGAAGTATTTGACTATTCATGCTGCACGAAATAATATTAATTTTAGAAAACACGTTCAGAAATGTTCAAACTACATCACCGAGATGTTCTCACTTATGCAAACTTCGCTTTAAATATCGCGAAATTAGTCAACTTCCTGAAGATAAAAATTAGGGCAAAATAGTTGATATTAAGGTTAATAATACTCGTACTGCTTAAAGTGAAGATCTTTCAGGTACATTTTCTTCTTGGATTTCTGTTTGGGAGTACGTTTATGGTTATCTAGACTCCCGCTTTAGGTAATCTCCTCTGTGTTTATCTGGAAAGGTAGAATTTCCTGTAATCGTCCAACATTTCTCACTTCGTATCTCGTTAACGACACATAAATACTTGTGGCATCTTCATTTAAGCTTGTTTTCTTATCGCTGTACTGTACTAGATTTTCGCCGCGAAATTAATTATTTTGGGGTAAAACTTTATGTTTATATTGAATACAAAAAATAGTTGATTGTGGTGTCTATGTATGTAATATGCAAGTACGTAATTAAATAAGGTTTAAATGCCCATTCCCTTCTGAAAATTATACACAACAATGTGCTAAATTAACAATTACATTACCAACCAAGTTACTTTTAGAGTGGCGTTCACAGGCAATGTATTTGAACGAGTCTCACTGTATAGGATAACAAAATTATTAATTTGTAATGTAACGGTATTTATATTGGGGAAAGTGATTTTCTCTAACAAGATTACAGTAAAGCTGTACAGAAGAAAGCAGCCACTAATTTTTGTTTCCCTAGGTATAAGTAATGTATTTTACTTATACAACGGTGACACTCCATACTTATATCATCTTTCGGTCAGTACCTTAAAGACTTTTAAGCAGGCATACCGTGGTATATCATTAAGCATCAGTATGTTCTTCCAACATCAATCTTCTGACATGATTGACGCAGTTTCCCGATAGACATTTTCCTTAATCTTTTCATCTTGACGGGCGGCTCTTCATTTCGAAACACCCACACCGACGATTGACAAGTGGTTTGAGGATTGTATTGAAGGCAGACTGGAGGTTTATATCAAGTTTCGTAATTTGTAATGTCATGCCAAATGTAATCAAAGTAGCATATCATTTCGTAGCACCAGTACATTCTGACTACTTTCTGGTCTGAAGGAAGCATATGATTGTGAGATCCAGTAACATCACAAGCCTCAGGTGCTAACTAACCTAGAATCTCCCAAATTGGTTATGAATGCATGCTCACTTAACTTGCTTATAAGCAGAAAGTGGACCAATCTTCACTACAGATTACACCAGCTTGACGTTTCCTTCTGTGACTTGTTGGTGTACAAGTCTTGTGTGGTCTTCATATTTTGTAGACTTCCTGCCTCGACTAAATTCAGGAAATTTGTCATGCACTATAATTGCAGGTAAAAGGGAGACTCAGAAACGTCTCTCAGAGCTCTCCGAAACGTTTTACAGCGTTTCCTGTTGCGCTGGTCTGCATTTGAAATCACAATAAATCATAGCAATAATGTACTCTCATGACATCGGAGCATCTGAGGGACGTGGGCGAAGCAAAGTATGGGAAAAGTCTAGTTTAAGGATAAACAGATTCTCGCATATGTTATAATCGCGTACTAAACAAACAAAAACGGCTCCTTTCAGTGCTACACTGTAAAAGATCCTAACTCTTACCATTTTCCTAAGTCCGGAAACTTTAACAGTATCCTCATATCCATGTAATATTGTCGAACTAAAATCTTACGTTAATTTTAATAAAATTTATTTTCTCTCTGCAAAAAGTATTCTGACATAAATAGGTGAGGATCTACTAGTTAACAAAATGTTTCTTCCGTAATGTTTTATACATATAATATTAGGCAAATCAGTTTGAAAAGAAAACAGTGCATAGTACGTTAAATCGTTGGGCATCTGTAATAGAAAGAACCTTTATTTATTAAAAAAGGAATTACTCGGTTAAAAGTACAATGCAATTTTTGAGAATTAAGGTTAGCAGAGAAATTCAACGTACGTACAAACATGAAATTGAATGAGAGTCGATAATCTATCTTCATTGTGGTTACCCACAAACAAGGAATTAAACCTGCGGTAAGTGAATCACCTGTAACAGGAAGACCATCATTGTGTTCGCTACATCAATTCACTTTTATTTTCGTATTTGAACTTTCGTATGGCTTCCAATAGTATACGCTGATGGATTATGAAATATCTACATCAAGAAGGAACTTTACTATAAAAAAGTGAATATATAGTAATGGAACTTGGACAGTACCATTACTCTACATAATGTATCATATTGATACAAGTTATAAGGTAATGACTCACAGGATGCGGAATGAACTTTTGAAGTAGATAAACATGGAGCAGTTCATAAGCATTAGTGTCATTGTGAGAGACTGTGGCAACATCTGAAAAGAGTATACAGAATGCCTCGAAATTGACAACGATGTGCATTTTGGAAATCAACCTAATTTGAATAAGGCAGTGTAGTGTCCCTCGAGAGAGTGTATTTTCTCCTTTCGTAAGATCGCGGGAATAAGCAGTCGAGACGTCTCTTTTTTGCACAGCTGTTGGCATTGATGTTATCAGGAATGCAGGCGCTCGCAGTCCACAGTTGCAGGAGAATATCGGCGCATTTCCAGGATGCCATGGCGGATCGGAGGACATCTTCATCTGCAATTTAAGCCGTCGTGAGGCTCTGCATCACAACACAAACTGTTTTAAGTCGTGTACTCCACGCGAGACGTCCTATGGTGTGTTTAAAGCTCAGTCAAACGCGTCTTTGTGTGTGTGTGTGTGTTGCGCCATAACCCACGGAGGGTAATGATGACAGCCGTTTCTACCTCGGTACCAGTGATGTATGTACACGGATTTGGAGGAAATCTGGTGAAAATGTGTTGGCCATCTGCATGGGTTGTCGGATATACAGGAGAGACCTCAGGCATCATAATATGGAGGAGGAATTATCTATGATAAAAGGGCCACTCCTTTTGTTATCGGTGAAATTTTACAGCACAGTGATGATTATACAGGTTGTTCTGCCACCTATGAACATGATTATACCTGTTTCAACATGATAACATTCGTAACAACACCGCAGCTGCAACTCAATATGCTCTTTATGATGAGGAGCATTACCCTGGCTGGCCTATAAATCCAGATCCTTCGCCCATGGAACATGTGTTGGACACGATTAGATACCAGATCTGAGCTCACCCGCACTTACCGATCTGGCCGTCCATTATCAGTAGCCGTAGATCACCATTCCACGCGATAAAATCAGCAGCGTCAACACTGGGATGCATGCATGTGTGCATGCCGGCAATCTACGTGGCAATAACAACAGTGGTTACTGAGGAGATCGGGATTTAATTGTGATGCATACTGTAACTGGTGGCCTCTTAGATTGTATAAGTGTGGAAATACTGATTAATCTATTGTTCGTTTAGTTCAGTAAGTTTCATTCTCCTAACCTAACTCCTCCTCGGTGCTGAGATGTCATTTCTCGTCTGTGTATATAATTCAAAGACAATATCTGAGAAACTCAGCAGCATATATAATAAATCATAATAAATCAAAGCCATATTCGATCCACTACTGGATGAGGCCTCTCTCCAGATTGAGGAGATATTGGAAGTTTATATTCATTAGTCCTTTCCATAACTTCATTCAATGTTTGTATGTGGTCCATTGTGCTAAATCCACGACGAAATTAGGGTTGTTCCCTTCCCTGGTTAAAATCCAAGTTCCGTTCAATACGATTCAAAATAACTTTGGTGAACATTTTGTATAGAGCTGACAGTAAACTAATTGGTCTGTAGTCTTCGACGCGTTTTTTGTTCCTTTTCTTGTACAACAAAATTATAAAAGCATTATTCTAACTTCTGGGTATTTCTCTCTTCCTTAGGCACATTGAGAATAATTTCGCAAGGTTCATCTTTCATCTTTTCACCTCCCGATGTAAACATCTCTGCTGTGAGTCCATCTTTTCCTGGCGATTTTCCATTCTTCATTTCTCGAAGTACTTTATCCACTTCTTCTTTCATTACGTCTGGGACATCTACATCATTTTCTTCTGAGTCTTCACTTCCTCGCCCTTCTTCAGAATAGTACAATTCTCTGTAGAAATTTTCAGATATTTTTATAATTTCTTCTTTATTTCGTTTTTGGTTTTCTTCAGGTTCTTGTTTTCCTCGATTGTATTTCTTACAAGATTTTCGTTATATCTTCGTACATCCTCTCTTATTTTTCTTCCTTATGATTTTATTTAGTTCTATATATTCCTCTAACTCTTCCAAGATGCTGAATCTGTTGCTTCTTTCTATCTTGAATATATATATGTATGTGTTTTACTAGATTTTCCAGATCTAAAACTGACGGTTTTCCTCTGATAAGGTTCTTTCTCTCAAGCTAGTATTTAGTTTCAGCTTACATCTCACCATCCTATGATCACCCGAGACTTTGAAACTGTTGAGAACAGACACGTCTTGCATAATTTCCCTGTTATTCGATAGAACGTAGTCTATTTCGTTTTTGGTCCCATTTGGGCCTTTCCATGTCCACTTCCTCTGGGGCGGTTTCTTGAAAAATGTATTGGAAATCAACAGTCTGTTGGCTTCTGAGAATTACACTAACTTCTCTCCTGTCTTGTTTCTTTTGCCAAATCCAAAGTTTCCCATTTTCATGTCACTGCTCTGCTTAGTTCCTATTTTCGCATTGAGGTCTCCCATTACAATTTTGTATTGCGATTTGCTACTATCCAAAATCTTCTGTATCTCCTCGTATAGGTCTTCGATTTCCTCCTGGGTGTGAGGTTGTTGGAGCATACACTTGTATAATTTCCATACTGTATCTGTTGTTTATCTTTATTACTACCCATGCGATTCTATCTGAAATTCCTTCGATTTCTGTGATCCGTGACTTCAGGTCTTTATTAATTATAAAGCCAACGCCTGTCGGTTTTCCATTTTTCGTTCTTTTAAAGTAGAACCTGTGCCCCGACGGTAGTTCCAACTGTTCTTCATTCTTCCTCCACACTTCTGATAGTCCTATGATGTCCCACTTAATCCTCTTGAGTTCATTCTGCAATTCTTCTAATTTGTCCTCTCCTGCAAGTGACTGACAGTTGAGGGCACGTATATGTCCGTTCGAGTTGCCGTGTCGGTGTCCTGGCAGTCTACAGTCGAAACCTGGGCATTTAGACCCTCTGACTTCCTGCAGGACTGATCGCTGATGTTGCCAGCTGCATTCCGTCCTTCGGGCAATGAGGTTCTCCGATGCTGTTTCCTTGTACCATATATATATATATATATATACATAAACGAAGCTTCAGTGAAATTACTTTGCTCTTTTTTGACGTAACAATAAAAGAACTTATTAATTTGTTGAATTAGCTTAAATCTAGGCCTATAACGTCTGATCAATAGAGATATTTTTCCAGGTGTCTGTAATTATGCTTCTGCCTTCCTTATCTTTTCCACAAAATGATCGACTATTAATCATAGAACAATAAAATTTCTCGATCTCTTGCTTGACTATGATTCCTTAACAGTGATTATAGAAAGTTCAATCTAGTAAACATTAAAAAAAAAAAAAATGTCCCTAATGAAACTAAAAGTCTTTCTCAACGTTTTCTAAAATTAAAATTTCTTATAAATATTAGTACATACGCATATTGTTCCGAAAATGTCAATTAGATATTCTGCGACGTGAAAAAAAAGTACACTAAAAAAAATCTTTTGCACACCTCTAAGGAATCAAATTTTCATAACGTGTTATGCATGTATACATCACTTCCAATTACCGTACCTTTAGAACTTTCTTGCACAGTTTACAGAGCTTTCTTATACATTTATTAGAGAAGTCAAAGTGAATTAATAAATGGCTTTGAAGCATCGGAAAAATGAAAGAAAAACTGTAAAAAACGAGCCACATTACTTAAGGGTCTATTGCTTTAAGCTATTGACCTATGAACAAAATAGTCCTAATTAACCTTAGAGATGCAAGCAGGTAAGGGACACAACGTGGGCATTGAGGTGCTAACAATAACTTCAAAACTGTACCGAAACATCTTTGGACCTATAACATTAACATTATTCTGCATTGTAACAGTTTAATACGAAATGAATAATGTTAGCAGTCACACTTTTGGACCAGACTGCATTTTCAATATTTTTCGGTAACCTTGTATTTTATTAAATTTAATTACGCTTGCTAAAAAAAAAACACTTGCATGCCGTGCCAAGTACATCCCAAAACCAACAAACCACAATGAAGTCAGATGTACGTCTATTATTTAAGTCGCCTGAAAAGACTCTCGGAAGAACTTAAACATAAGCACGAAACGATCGTACTCTTTTGAAGTGTTGAAAGGATGATTAATTATCAGAGAGAAGTTCCATGTGTCATCTGTGAAGGGTACACGTGACACAATTATTTTTCTCTTTTTTACTTTCCAATGTCATTGTTAAATATACGTGACTGCACGCACATCATTCTGTCGAGATTTCTTGTTAGAAGTGAAAAGAGAAAAAGGTCAGTTGAAGGAAGTACAAACTTTCCCCAACACTTTAGCACTCCAATGTCACTATGACAGAGAAACAAAAACCTCGATTATTCTGGATTTACTTATTAGACACATGAAATTTGAAGTTACGAGAAGATATATATGTATTTGAGAATCGTAATAACTGATTATTATCAAGTAAATGGTTTATGGGCTTGCACTCGATCGATTCTTCGCTTTGACTCGATGGTCAATCACATTTCTGTGGTTTGAATGTTTATACTGACCTACCATATCCAAAGATCTTAATTAAATTTAACATTGATAAACAGAGACGAACGAGATAATTAAAGTGTTAATTGAGTTTGAAAAGCATAGAACTGTATGATTCTACAATCTTAATAGCTTCGAAGATTCTACAATCTTAATAGCTTCGAACTATGTACAGTGAATAAAATTAACAAAACAAATACTGTATTGTGGGTAAAACAGGAGTTGCTGATTGCTTCTGTTTTAATCTTTCTGTTTTTAATGTTTTTATCTTTTTGGAACAAGGAGTCTTACATAGCCCACGTGGTCCAGTCTACAGGATCCATTAACTTGTCCCCCACCACACCAAATTTTAGAAATAAATAGCCTATCGTTTTGCACCTAAGTTTCGCGTTTTGCACCGCAATGCTTAAAAAGTTATAAGCTCTTCTATTTTGGGGGGCCAAGTTAATGGTAGCCCCCCTCAGCCAAATGTTTTTTCCGAAACAGATAGTGTATCGGTCTGTGGTCGTTTTGCACCATTTTGCACCCAAGCTTCGCGTTTCGCATCGCAATAGTTAAAAAGTTAAGCTCTTAAAATTGTGGGAGGCCAAGTTAATGGTACAAAATTTCAAAACTCAGGCAGTGACACATAGTGCAACAGATTGCAATCGTTCTGCACCGTTTTGCACCGCAACGGTTAAAAAGTTATAATCTCTTCTATTTTGGGGCCCCACGTAAATGGTAGCGCCCTCTGAGTAATTTTTTACGAAAACAGATAGTGTACCGGTCTGCACTCATTTTGCACCGTTTATCATTCAAGCTTCGCGTTTTTCAGCGCCGTGAGTTTAAAGTTAATAGCTCGTAAATTTTGGGACAGCCAAATTAATGGTAGACCCCTACAACAAAATTTCAAATTTAGACAGTGACACATGTAAGGGTAAACGCGCATTGTTAATAAAAAAAAATGAGAAAGAGAAAAAAATCACTAAAATTGTTAGGTTCCCGCACTGGGAGACTTCAATTGATCAGCATCGAAATCGATTTCAAATAAACGGTTGTAAGCTGTTTCTGGTTTTGTGAAGAACTTTGTAAACTTCATAGTTCGGGCCATTTTAGTAACTAATGACTTCGGTCCTTCTGGATTCCACTAGATGTCTTTAAAATCCACAAACACCCATCCAGGCTCCAGCGGAGGTTCGAGTCCAGAATCTTGGAGACGCTGACCTTAAACCTGAGACAACACGACTATCTCGGTCGACTGCTCTTCTTTTAAGATGAAGTAGAAAACAAAAAGAAAAGGCATAGGATTCATTCAACTGCAAGCTAGAGACTTTAAATGAGCAATTTTATAAACTCGTTGCATCTTTGAATTTCAAAAATAACTTATTACCTTTTATCATCTTTATCTCTGGCCGGGATAAGCTAGGCAGATGATGGGGAAGATATCGTCCAGGATCTTACCTAAGGCACGATCCCCAGCATTCGCCTGGTGAAAGCGAGAAAACACTGGAAAAACTCTCAGGATGATCGGCCGTGGAGTTCGAAACCGCATGCCTCCCCTTTACCAATCCGAAGTTCGCGCCGTTACCACCTGGACCACGGGGACTGAGTCTTTGAATCTTTCCGAGAAGATAAAGAGAGGTTCTATTATTTCTGGGTAAACGTGGTTGCAAAGATTTCATAACTTGCTCTTGGTCATAGCATAACGCACTAAAATACTATACTTTTTGATTGGCTGTATAGGACCACAAGAAGGATTGACTGTAACATTAATACACTACGACAGTGATGTCCAACGTACGGCCTGCGGACCAGATCTGATCCGCAACTTTTGCCTTTCCGGGCCGCTACATATGTTGCATTTCTTTACCATAAGCATGTCGCAAGAAAGTTTTATTTTTTTCTCCTTCTTAATCTATAATGAAATGAACTGATCTCAACTGCGAAAAGACAGAATGCAACCCATCCTAATAAAATTATGTTAAAAATTTTAAGTACCAAAAATTAACTTGGCCCCCTCCCCGAAAAAATAACCTTCTTCTAACAATTTAATGTTGAGGTGAAAAACTACTGCAATGCAATTCCACAACACTATCTATTTCTCCTTTTGAAAAATTTTATTAAGGGTCTGTCATTTATACCCCCAGCAAAATATATGTGCTTATAACTTTTTCCCAGTTGCGGTGCAAAACGTGAAATTTGGGTGCAAAGCAAATGCAATCTGTTGCACTATATGTCAATCCCTGATTTTTGAAATTTTGCTGTAGGGGGTTACCATTAACTTGTCCCCCACCCCCCAAAAATTAAAAGCTTATAACTTTTCAATCATTGCGGTGCAAAACGACCACAGACCGGTACACTATCTGTTAAAAAAAAAAAAAAGACTCAGGGGCGCTACCACTAACTTGGGCCCCCAAAACAGAAGAGATTATAACTTCCTAACCATTGCGGTGCAAAACGGTGCTGAACGATTGCAGTCTGTTGAACTATATGTCACTGCCTGATTTTTGAAATTTTGCTGTAGAGGGGAAATTAACTTGGTCCCCCACAAATTTAAGAGCTTATAACTTTTTAACTATTGCGGTGTAAAATGAGCACAGACCAGTACACTATCTGCTTTCGAAAAAAATGGATGAGGGGGGCTACAATTAACTTGACCTCTTCCCAAAATAGAAGAGCTTCTAACATTTTAAGCATTGCGATGCAAAACGATAGGCTATTTATTTCTAAAATTAATGTGGTGGTGGTGGCGGGGGGAAGGGGGAAGTTAATGGACCCCAGTCTACAACGTAGCGAACTGCAAATGGGCAATGAGAAGCCACGCGGGTTTGAGTTCCTCTGCCGAGTATTCGACAGAGTTTTCCCAAGATTTCTCTGTTTGACCAGACGAATGCCGGGACATCAAAATCCCAGTAACCTGATCCTGACTTTTCTGATCCATGCCTCCAGAAAAGCAATCCCCGAGGAACGTCATTGCTCAGACGTGACCGGCTTAGGCTTAACGTTGCCAGTTCAGTCAATAAAATACTAAGATATTAGCCCGTCACCGGGAAAAAGAGTTTTTTTCGATTTAAAGTGAATGGGCTAACTCGTAGTAGCCTGAAAGTGCGTACTCAAAGTTAAGAACACTCGCTTTAAGTCGAAATCTTATTTGCACACTTGGGATAATAGAAAGGACTGACATTACTAAAATAATGTTGTATATGGATTTGGCCTAAATCTACTGAGAGTTAGCAGTAAACGTACTAGATAATATCTAGTACCTAGTGAATATACAGTACCTGTCATAAATATTTACCACCCCTGAGAAATATATGGAAATCATGGAATAAGAATAACTTCCTTTCTCTTTTCAAATACACCAATTCAGTCCAAACGGAGTTAATAACCATGTGAGAAACTTCCGCATAACATATTTTAATGAAAAATACAGTTTCTTCGTGTTTCTCATCCGTGTAATATAATGGATAAAAATGACCTTTTTTTAAAGGAAAATAAATGAAACACGAGATACAAATGCTTTTGAAAAAAAAGAGAGAAAAACAATTTTTTTCAAGGTTAATTCACAACGCTTGGAATAACTGGACAGAGGTAGTGAGGGCAGTGTCCGATGTTTAGTACTAACTTCCGCCATTATTAGGTGTGCATTTGCAGCGGTGTGGAACATGTATTATCTCTGGTTTTACGTTAACAGTTTCTTGTTTTATTTTTAGATCTTTTTAATTTTATTTTTAGCTCTGTTCCAGGGTAAAGTGATACAAAATGTGTGGAAGAGCGGAATGAGAGAGAGAGAGAGAGGATACATTAGTGGTCACTGCTCCAACCTTCTTTGCCAAGATATCAAGTTCATTGTTGAGTATAATTACGATATTCAGTAAAATGGGCAGGACATTTCAGCAAAGCGGAACTTTTCCTTCATTTATCCCAATTCTTCCTTATCGTCTATAAAAGGCTGACTACGCAGAAATTGCTTACATTACACAGTGTTGCCATCTGTCGAAAAATTTAGTTGGATCAGTACTCCAGTGACAAAAAAAAATAAATAAAAAAAAATGAAATATCAAAATTATTTAAATAATCTGAATATTGAAAAGAAAATTTTATAAATAAGTATATATTTTAAAATATTAAAAGTTGAAAGTCTACGATAATCGTGCAAAACTCCACTTACACCTTCCCAATTTTGACTTTACACCCCAAACTGAAAATCTTGGCGGAATCCCTGACTGCAGAATTGTACACTGCAGGAAAGTGCACTTCCTGTTCACTGTAAATGGATCAATTTGGATCAATGTTTGAAGACAATTTGGACACATTTTCACAATTTGTAGAATGTTTCAAATGAGTGGGTTCAGATATTTGTTTACAATTCCGCTGATTTTACATAAGTTATTTTTTCGAATTACTCATTGTCATGGTTAATACGTTTTCCCCACCGTTCTGGAAGCTTCTAGATCCCAGATTAGTAGAATTCTTTATTCTGTTGTTTAAATTATCTTAGAACGACGCCCTTTTTTTTCTTTTCTTAATTTGATCTGAACTTCCCTCCCACAAATTCTCTTATTGGGCCAAACCGGTAGAAGTCAAATGCAGTGTTGGATTAAGCTATTTGGGGGGGGCCTGGGCTATTGATTCTGTTAGACCTATTATATCTTAATATAATTGTGGGCCCGTGGGCAAAGCAATTTACTAGGGTCGCTACCTGCACAAACACTCATGGAAACAGCAACTAAAATTAGATCGTTTGCAAAATCCATTATTTGTAAAATAAACGTACATTTTTCGAACTTTTATATTATTAGAACAAAAGTAAGTTAAAATCTCACAACAAGCAGCTGCACAAATCTCAATACTGTTTATCACACATCCGAATCGTTTTTTTTTTTTTTTTTTCAATAAGTACTTCGTAACTTGCCACGTAAATCTAAAATCAACCGAACACGAATTGGTTATTCCTAAGTCTATCAGTTTTAGACGCTATTGCACTAAACCAGGATTTCTGAAACTATGGTACGGGTATCAGCACTGGTGCGCAAACCTTTAGATACTGGTACAGCTATAGACTATTTCGCAGCGATTTCCCTTGCGGAGGGAAATTTCCCGCGGTAGAGGGAAGTTCCCTGTCGTTCGAAATTTAAACATAATCCGGCGCTAAAACGCAGTGTAGATGAATTAGGATGGACATTGTAATTGTGTTCATAAATAAATATGGAATTACAAGCTAAAAGAACATTTTAAAATAACAATAATTCTTAATTAAACACGGAATATCATATCATTTCATAGTCTTCCCGTAAAAGCAAGTAAAATGATAAATACGTTACTGTTTAATAGACTGGCCGAGTGGTTATCATGCAGAGTTTATAATAAAATTTAATTATGTCCCGGCTTCAAATACTGGTCGTCGGTAATATTTTTTCAATCGTAGATTAATGTTGATAATCTTCACTTTTATTATTTTTATGTTATTTTTTATGTTTTATACCAATTCAACAGACTTTGCAAGAAACTTTTCTCTATTACTAGTAAGGAAAGATATTTTTAAAATTGAAATAAAATGTAAAACACTGACAACATGAAATATGATTAAAGCACTCAAGATTTACTGATTCTTATTCTTAATTGGACAATAGCTGTTATTGCCCCTATTCTCCCGATAATAATAGAAACTAGTTTAAATCATAGTTGTACTACGTATGCATAGGTCACAGTCACATAAGACTGGTTACCTATCAGTTGCTGCTTCCTATTGGCTGGTGGTAACAACAGCAAACATGAAGTGCTGGTTCCCACTTGGTTTCCCATTGCTGGCATTAAATGCTGCTGGTAGCTATAATACAGAGTGATCAATATAAAGCTTTACAATATCAGTAACTTATTTATTACTCCTTCTGGAAGTGACTGTAAATTTTAATTACAGCTACAGCTTCCAATACTTTTTCCACTACGACTACTACTTCTATTTAGTTATTATTTCAAATTCAACAAATACTAGTAGTGCTACTCCTCCTCACTGCTAAAACTACTGCTTCTGTAATATGCCGAAAAGTCAGTCAATACGTGAGCGCGGAAAGCCAACGAGCTTCTATTTCATGAAGTCCTTAAAACTTGGAGAACGTGTATTATGAAAACAGAATCTAACCTGACTTCTATTAGCTTTGTCCGTGAATTTTGTAAAATGTTGAAAAAGGAGCAATTTATTTATAAGTAGAAAGGAGAAGTAAGAAATATCACCAACCGAGACTCAAACCCGACCCTCATCACCAGCAATCCAATGTGTCATCCACTAGATCAGGGGTGGCCAACTTTTTTGTATACCAGAGCCTCCGGACGCACACTCTTAGTCAGAACTTAAATAAAAATAAACTCGCCATTTTTATGGCAATAATTGTGTACGTGCAAATGTTCTACCCGTTTTCTGTGTTCATATATAAGTGCATGCAAACAACAGAAAACGGAACTCGCCTAGGACTGTGTATAATCGTAATCAGTGATCTCTTCCAATCTTTCTGGTAGGAGATGAATTGAAACGGTCTTGAAGCTCAGTTTCATTTGTTTTTATTTATTATTATCACAATTTTTACTGTATCGAGCTTCAAAGTCGAAAGATTTTTACTGTGATGTCCACCCCGCGTTACCCACTTGTCCACTTGAAAGTGAAGTTTCACTTTCTTTATTTCTTACCCTTCTTCAGGGAGAAAATACAAAAGGGCACCTTCTAGTTGTGAAGTTTGGTGAGGCTTCACCGGGAAGCGTCCGAAGTGTTTTTATGTTCGGCACTTAGGCTGTTTTGGCTCGGCGCTTGTCCCGTTTTGAACCTTATTGTGTTCTAGGGTAAAACGGTTAAGATTTTATGCTTGTAGGTTGAGGTGTGTATGCGCCTTTTAGGTTGAGGTGTGTGTATGATTGTGATTTTTCTTACAGAATCCCAATGTCATGAAGGTCTTGAGGTTTCGAGTTGAAGAACTGTTGTACGGCAGTTTTCACAGCCTCCACATCATCAAAGATGTTCTGAGAGAAAGATTTCTGCAATGTGCGACACAGATGGTGCTCTGTGGGGGCTAAAGTAGAGATGGATAGCCTCCTAACCAAAGTCCATCAATTTTTCACGGATTGTGATAGCAGCATGTGACCTGATGGATGATGACTCCTTCGCGATTGACGAGGCCTGGGCGCTTCGATTGCAATGCGGCTCGCAGTCTGTCTACCTGTCAACAGTAGGAGGTAGCATTGATGGTTTGGTTAGGTTTCAGGACCTCCTAGTGAATTACGCCTTTGGCATCCCACCGAAAACTTAATATCACCTTCTTGGGATGAAGTTGTAGAAGGCTGTTTCGTATGGTTTGATCGAGATCCTTTTCGGAAAATATTGATGGATGTCCAGACTGTCGTTGAATTTGTGTCTCCGTTCCTGAATTTGGAAACCACCGACGACATGTGCTAACGTCAACTGCATCTTCAGCATGCACTTGGTGAATGTTGTAGCAGGTTGCGGCTGCATTATTGGCTTTATCGAAATCAAAACGTAAACAATGTGTGATGTTCTCTTTGTCGGTCTTCATTTCACAAACAAGATACGCTGTCCCTCTCTCCTCGTCGACACTCGCTGCCTGTGCCTACTTTAATGTTCCCCTAATTACGTGACTATCGATTCATGCAATGACAGCACCATTTATGAGGTCAGTATTCCGCTAAACTGTGAGATGTCAAAATAGGTAGTCATTTTGCACTCAACCAATATTTAATTTCTCTCTTTATCAAACCATTCTTCTACTGGAAGAACAATATGAATTACTTGACTTTAAATATAGATTTTTAAAGTAAATTTTATTACATATTTCAATTTAATATAGATTTTATTGTACCGCGGCCCGCACAACATTATACTACGGGTTGCAGTAAATTTTATATATATGATGTTTTTTAGTGTTTATTTTTAGAGTTTTGGTTTTACGCTAACTCTCCACGTGTATAGCCACTTTGTTGTCTGGAACATTACGTTCGCACAAGAAGATTTATGATGTCTGATTATTAGCTTTGATAAATTAACCATGAGCAATTCGTTATTTTTCAAAGATCAGAGATGACTGTCTACTTCTATTTTACGTTTAGGGGTAAACAATTTATAAACCACATGCTTATTGCAATATACTCAAATGAAAATCTGAAATGAAAAAGTGTCACAAATCATGTAGTTTATACATTGATTAAAAGATGGCAGTAAAGTAGATGCATTAGTAATGATGTTTGTATTAGCATGTAGTTTATTTATTTAGGAAAAGATGTCACTAGTAATGTAGATGCTCTTTAAGTAATTGAATTAAATGTGTATCATTGACATTCATTTCAAAAAGAATTCAATGCGTTTGAAGAAACAAACTTGTCAGATTTTGGCGATAGCACACAAATATAATTATACTTATTAGCCCAGTTCAGAGCTAAATAAATCTACCCACCTCTGTAATTTTTAATCTGACTTTTATCCTTTGAATTTGTTTATGGTCTTTTGGCATCCTTGGCTCAGGCCGAGGTGGGGTAGGCAGAGGATGGTGGAGGTATTGATCAGGGCATTATTTAAGGTGACATCCCGGCGTTGGCCAGGTGAAACTGAGGTAAACCCTGGAAAACCTCAGTAAGGATGGTCGGCTGCGGAGTTCGAACCCACGTGTCTATCCATTACCGATCTGATGTTCGCGACGTTATAGCCTGAACCACGGGACTGGGTTTTTAATCTGATAAATAGATACGAGATTAACAATTTTACAACCTTATAAATAAAATATAATCTGAGTTTGGCGGGGGGTGTAAGCTTAAAATTGGGAAGGTTTTAGTAGGGTATCAACGGCATCTATCGGTTTTTGACGGTAAAATTTTAAAGTTCGGGCTGGTCTCGAGAATTTTGGGGGATTCTCCGGATTACCCCATGGGAGAATCTGGCAGAATCACTTATTGGTATTCAAATTTGTTAAAATTACATGGGGAATGTAATGATAAGAAATTGTAAGTCACGAAGCGTAGCTAAGTTCTGAAGAGAAAATTTATAAAGCATGAAATTATTTATATTACTTAAAGGGCCATTGGAATTTTATCAACCGTGCTAAGAAGTTGGTAAATTTTAGCATTTTGGGGCCATTTTAGAAACTAATGGCTTTGGCCCGTCTCGAGTCCATTAGTTGTTAAATCTCTGAAGTTCACAAACATCCATGCCCCAGCCGAGATTAGGAACCCGGAACCCTCGATTATCAACCGTGCTGTTAAGAAGAGTATTTTTTAAGCAATGTTCGGGTATCTTTTCCATTGTAATCACTTCTTAGACCATGTACTTTTTTATTTGATGTTATCTAAAATAAGCAAACCTACCTCATCCACCGTAGCATATCGAATCTTAGCCAAATGGGAAAAAATATGAAATTATATTGACAAAAATAGTAGAAGGATAAGTGATTCCACCAGATCCCCCCGTGTGGAGGTGTCGCCCCCAAAACATCGAGTGCCCCCCTCAATTTAAAAAAAAATCTTTCAACAATCTATAGAATCCGCACAAAACAGCACTTACACCCTCATAATGCTGACTTTACGACCCACCCCCCCAACAAAAACTTAAAATACTGGCGTAATTCTTGGAATAGATATCAAGTTATTACAATAGAGCATTACTTAATTAATATCCTAACTTTTATAACAGGGTTTCGTTCGCTCGTCATTTAAGACCAGCGATTCTGCCAGAAACCCCCGTGGAGGTGTCACTCCCCAAAATTCTCGAGTATTCCCCAACATTAAAATTGTTATAATAAAATATCGATAGAAACCATGCAAAACTCCATTTACACCTTCCCAATTTTGACTTTATACCTCCTCAGACTGAAAATCCTGGTGGATTCCCTGATGAAATCCAAGATAGAAAGCTCGAGGTCTACACTATTTTATTTGAAAAAGTTGGGGAGTTGACTTAAGTTGTGACATTTGTATGAAATAAAGAATACTGCTAGAACTAAGGAGCTCAGGGAGATTCTGGGGTCTCAGCTTCCCCCCCCCCTTCCGTTTAGCGTCCTTCTTGCTTGCAAAATTCCAGTGAAAAAAACAAAACAGTAGCGTAACGTTTAATTTCAAACACAATTTACTCTCAGGTATTATGGTATACATTTTTCCTCACTTCTCAAATTCTGAAGTGTTAGAACAACGGGTAATCTTTCCTTTCGCAATAAGGACACTCTTGTACTCAATTTGAGAGAGTGCACGTCAGAGCGCCAGACATGTGAAAAGTCCACAGCGTCCTGGCCGGGATTTGAACCCGGTCACCCGATCCTCAGTCAAACGCCTTGATCTAGACCGGTAAAATAATTTCGGTGGGCCTTGGTTGAAAACCTCCTGCACTTAGATATTTTGAATTTCAATAAATGTAACGTGTTGTACAGCTCATTTAACATCATCTTGCAACCGTTTCAGCTACCATACCAGCTTAACATTTTTCGGTAAGTTCTAGGAGATACTTTTCAGAAATTTCGTCCGAGCTTTCATATTCTGTCTGATTACGATGATATAGAGCAGTGAAAGTTATTACAATATCAAGCCAAGATTGCTTCAACGATAAAGCAACAACGTCTCTACACTTTGTGTTTCATATTATATAGTTTTGGACACGGCTTGGCAATACTGACAACAGGGTGTTTGGGGACAGGAAAAAACACCAACAGTATTTTCTGTTGTGTCGAATAATATGTATTTATGGTAAATTTTTATCTTGCTATGTCTAACATAACAGAAGCAATTTGACAAATGAATTTTATAGAAAACAGATTGATAACACTGATAACTTTGATGCTTCGGAACAGTGAAACCCTCGTATTTTTCATATTTGATGCAATAATGTTTGTGCCAAGTTTGGTGCAGATAGGTCTAACAAAATGAAAATAATTGGAACAATTGAATTTTTATAAAATAGGTCGGCAACAATAGACAACTGCAAAACAGTTCCTGCGGCTGTGAGCTAGTCTAGCCAATACCTATGCAACAACACATCAAATATCTCTCTACATCTTGTGGTTCCTAAGATTTCATTCCCACACATGGACAGGCGAAAGAACTGAGCGGTGTTATAAGATCCCTTTTTCCATAGCTTCGCTATCACAGAAAATAAAATGAAATTAAAACTATTAAATTAAACTATCAAAACTATTAGTATTACGTTACTATTGCGTTTCGTGAAAATAGAAAAAGATAATATATCTCCCATTGGGCTCGAACCACCTGTGTTAAAAGTATAAAAGTTTAAGAGCAGGGCGCTTCAACCGATTACGCTATATCGCCAGCAGTGACAGATTTTTAAATGAAACAGTAATACGATCATAGTAAATTCGGTTATTACAAACACGTTTTTAATGTTTAACTTTAATGAAGTGTATTATGCACGTAAGTATATTACCCATTACATCATCTAATGACGTCTACAAACTTTCTGTTCCTTGTTTTACTTCTTTACGCTTGCGAGTAATTAATGGGCCAGCCAAGGGAAGCTCTGAGTGAAGACTACGGGGGGGGGGGGGCTGTTTCATCCCCGTGGGACGACTGTGTATTACCAAATAGTCAAGTGCTTTTCAAGTGTCCGTTGGGTAGCTCGCGAAACGACTCTGCATATGGCATTAAATAAAAATAATTTGTCACTGATAGACGCATTTATATTACTTTACTCTGCGCAACCTACTTCAGAAATACGTGTGACATCTATGAACAAAACTTAGAATTAAAAATTCCCATTGGGTTACAAAGAAAATTCCATTTGCGGAAAAAACGAGGGAACTTCACAATTTGGAGCGATTTTAGGAGTTTCCACGCAAAATATTATTTTATTTTATACACCCTTGTTCGGCTGCATATGAGGACAATATTTTCCACACAAATACGCAATTCTGCATATTCTTGCAAGTCAGTGAATTTATACGATGTTGTAATATATCTAATTTTTAGAAAACAAATATTAGCTAAAGACATACGTCAAAACTTTTGTCTATAGCTGTACGTGAGCTTGGTGAACAAATAAACAGTAAACATATAACTGACCTAACACAATGCCACTGATTGAACGAGGAAATATCTTATGTACAGTCCAAGAATCTTTAAAATCGACACATTCATAATGAAGCACATGAAATATAGAGACAAATGTTATCAGAGAATGTAGAATTTTGCTATTTAACATAAATAAATTAACTACTTTTGTTCGAGCCAAAACACGCTAACGAATGTTCTACCTCGTTGCTATAATAATTATTGGCAATAATATACAATTTTAATTAGCATTGAAAATTCAGGTGCAACGGTGAAAGTATGAATTTCGGTCTAAAGTTTGTTATTAAGCTGGTTCGCATCGATTCAGTGGAAAAGTTTGTTAACATTTCGGTTAGTTCGTCGAACATTGTCGAATCAGTCATTAACGACTCGATTCCTTACTCCCAATAAAATAACGGTCGAAAACTAACTGATTAGATGTGAATTTATAATTTATGTTATTTGTTATACCGAAGTGCATTAGTATTTTTATAAAGTTAGCACATCTATACATTGTAAGCATGAGAAAGTATATCTAAGTAAGATATTAAATATTATAAACAAAATATATGTTTCTTCTTGAATGTAAATTGTCTACACATATATCAGATGATAATATCAGTGGTACTCATCCAAATGCGAAAGCGAACAACAACGGAACTAACAGGAAGGTAAAATAAAGTTATATTTTACTTTTGTTTCTTATGCATGTGTTCAATAACTTGCTTGCATGTGGCAACCCTAACGGAAACAATTGCGATCATAATGTAGCGGTTTCTTAGAACGCTCCATAACTTAACGTAATTAAAATGGCTTTCACAAGTTTACTTATCCCACTCAGCCTGTGGAATATAGCTGCAATTTCACGCTGTGTTAGAGGCGTTGTATCCAGAATTATGTTCAACGTGAGCACAGCCTTTGTGATAGAGGGCAACTTTATCAGAAACGATAATGACATCACGTCTTAAACAGAAATAAAGAAGCAACAACATGTTAAGATGCAAGTTTGAGAAGGTTATGATTTTATAAGAGAATGTATATGATCAGGTTCATATTTTCATTTCCAATTCACTATAATGTGATATTGTAGTAAGTATTTAATGGCCTTGTGTACAGATAGGTGGGATTCAGTATTATTGAAACTTCGATTCCACATATTCCGGAATTAAAGGATTAATATTTTGTCAGTGTCCTTACAGTTGACACACTAAAACTGCCTTCAAAACTAAGAGTATCTTAGTACCTCTTTGACTGTTATTACTATATACTCGTATATATTATGTACGTGTTGTAATATTTCTTTATATATAAAGTTTTATGTGCATATATACAGATGCTTATCAGAATAATGGAAACACCTGTAGTTGGCAACACGTCAGATGTATGGGTTGGCAGTGGTGTCGTGGCGATCGCAGCGCCGGACTGCTGGTGGTGGTGTGTTAGGTCGGTCTCCATACTACGTCAGGCGTCGTGGAACAGGAGTGTGCAGTGCCTGCAGCAGATGGAGGTAGTATAAAATGGGAGACCTCTCAGAGTTTCAAAGAGGGCAAATTGTTAGTGCGCGGTTATGTGGAGTGAGTGTGACGGCAGTGGCTAGTGTGTTAGATGTGTCGCCAGGGACAGTATCGAAGGTGATGACGGCCTACACAACACACGGGAAAACCACATCGGGGAAGCGGAACAGTGGGCGGAAGAAAAGCATCAGTGACAGGGCACGCCGGGTATTAAAGCGCATTGTCACGCGGAACCGTCGTGCCACTGAGGCGCAAGTGACGGAGGAACTCAATCAGCACCTCCCCCAACCTGTTTCGACAATCACAGTCCGCCGCGAATTACATGACATGAACTTACGGGATCGTGTTGCACGGGCCAAACCTCTCATCAGGGACCAGAACGCTTTAGCACGCCGCAAATGGTGCCGCGACCATGCAACTTGGACCGTTGACGACTGGAAACGTGTGGTATGGTCGGATGAGTCACCATTCACCCTATTCCAAACCACGGGCCGTGTTTATGTGTGGAGAACGCCCAAAGAAGCGTATGATCTGCAGTGTCTCCGCCCAACTGTGAAACATGGCGGCGGCACGGTGATGCTGTGGGCCGGAATATCATGGTTTTCATTGGGTCCTGTGGTCACACTTCGCGGACGCATCACTGCCAACGATTATGTTGCAATTTTAGGAGACCACTTGCATCCTATGGTCCGGATGTTGTTCCCGGACAATGACGCCATATTCCAGGATGATAATGCACCCATTCACACAGCTGGAGTTGTTGCAGCGTGGTTTGAGGAACATCGGGATTAAGTTCAACACCTCCCCTGGCCCACCCAATCCCCAGATCTCAACATAATTGAACATCTGTGGTCCATCTTGGAAACACGACTCCGGCGACGATTTCCACCTCCATCTTCTCTCACAGAACTGGCCGATGCCCTGCACGAGGAATGGTGTAATATTCCACTTGCTACCAGTCACGACCTCTATGCCTCCATCCCACGTCGCATCAAGGCTGTTCTGAAGGCGAAAGGTGGCCCGACACCATATTAATCTGGTAAGTTGCACTTTCGTTCAGGTGTTTCCATTATTCTGATAAGCATCTGTAATTAATAAACGAATTACTGTTGATGAAAGGTCCCAGTAAAGGGCTCACATACCAAATATAATATACGCAATTATGCAGTCGTCATATATTATAAAGCAGGACTCCTAAAATAAACATCTAATCGGTATCAAAACATGGCCAGAAGAGTTTACCTTAAGGCTCAATCCCAGTGGGTTTCCCGCCTTTTTTTACCTTAAGGCTCAATCCCAGTGGGTTTTCCCGCCTTTTTCGTTTTACGTCAATTATTCCGAATCCCGTGCAGGTACACAAAATTTAACTTTCACAGATCAAAGTTCGTTTCGTATTTCAATAATGACCTCAATTAACTTTAAGGAAATGTTAGTAGTAACTTCAGGATTTCTTTAAAACTAATTGTACCCATTATGAAGTACGAAACGAACTTTGGTCCGTGAAAGTTAAATTTTGTTTACCTGCACTGAATTTTAAATAACTGACATAAAATGAAATAGGCTGGAAACCCCCTTTGGATTGAGCCTTAACTACCAGCAGAAACAACAAAAG
Organism: Lepisma saccharinum; assembly: GCA_022664845.1. Taxonomy (NCBI): domain Eukaryota; kingdom Metazoa; phylum Arthropoda; class Insecta; order Zygentoma; family Lepismatidae; genus Lepisma; species Lepisma saccharinum. Next base: position 25,640 of record JAGDQP010007207.1, read on the forward strand.
ATCGTATCAATATAGCCAAAACAATATGCTTATGATTACTGCATTTCATCCCTAGTTCGAAAAAAAAAAAAATTCACGTGAGATCTGATCAAAAGGAAAATTACATACACAATAGAGCGGTATGCCTAAATGCCACATTTGGTTAAGTTTTTTAAATCGTAGCAACAGGTTAAATTTCATTCATTAAGTGTAGGTTAGTTCAATCATGTCACAGTTCTTTAGATTTGATTCGTTCACATTGTCAAATAGAAAGGAATCAGATATTTTAGATACTATTTAAAAGAAAACACAGCAATGTTATGCTAACTAACCGCACAAAGAAACACGAAATTCACCTAACCTAATCGGGGGCGGACTGGGTATATTAGGGCCTAGGCCGCGGTTACCAAGGAGGGCCCTCAGACTATTACACCAATTTCTAAAATAGCGTACAATGAACATCTGCGATGAGCCATCGCGTTATGCAGTTGTAAATTTCGTGTTGCTTGGTAGATTTTGCAAGCTATGATTTATCATTGGTCATTGGAAATTTGATGTCACAGCAAGTTTTAATTAAACAGCAAAGCACAGGATTTCCAGAAACATAAACTCTCGAGAGAATATTTTATAATTATTATTGTATTGCCATATAGTAACTGAAACACTAAACAAATAATAGCCAATAACTTTTTACTGTGGACTGAACAGAACAGCTTACTGAAAATTGAAACACTAAACAACTGATAATAACTTTTGGCTGTGGAATGAACATGACAGTTTTACTAAAAATGGAAAACACTGCTAAAACACTAAACAACTAATAATTTTAAAAAGTTAAGATTCTTTTCAGTTCAGATGATGAATTCCAGATTTGCTGAATAACTTCGTCTACGGACACCAAATTTAACATCTTTCCATACTCATTAGTAAAAATGTGTCCAAAATGTCTTCAGACAAACTAGCTCTGAGGCATTGCTCACTGCAGGGCTACGTCTATTCTGAGCAGGCTCTACTCTAAAAGGTCATGCATTGTCTTCTGATTAGCAATCACGTTATTTTGCGTCTACTGTAGTAATTACCTACACCATTATTTTCAATCTCGTACTTTATTGACATTATCGCGTACTGGACATGATTGTGATAGAACACTTTTATTCCAGAGCTGGATAGAATTATGGTATTTATGCTGGCTAAAAAAATTCCATGTCAACACTATAGCCTAAGCTCTAGCGGATGGTTCCAAACACGAAGCATGTTTTCTGTTCTAAATGAACTTGATATTTGGACTAGGCAAAAGTAAATACATTTTTAAAAATGCCCTGTTTTTCCATTTTTGAGTTATCAAATATAGACCTACAAGATGTGTTAACATCCATAAAGGACCCATCAGCCTGTGGTTAAATATGGGCCCAACTACAAACCAGGCCCCAGTCTTCAACGATGAAAGGGCCCCAACTGCCCAACATAATGAAAAGCCCTGGGCCCCAACTGCCCAACATAATGAAAAAAGTGGTCCAGGGCCCCAACTGCACAATATAATGAAAGAAAGGCCTCAGGTACAAATTAAATCAGTTTCCAATAATAAAAGTATAGTGAAAGATGGGCCTAGCCACAAATCCAATAACAAAAGGGCCCTATTGAAAAAGTTAACTTACTGATGGAAGAGGGTTGTGTTGGCAGCATAATAAGTGATCTACGGAATTATTTATCTTTCTTTCTTCATTGTTTTCATTATTCTTTTCCTGAGAGGGCCTAGGCCGCAATCGCGGCCTAACGGCCCTGGCCAAGTCCGCCCCTGAACCTAATGTAACCAAATTCATTTTTAATTAGAAAACAAAGAAATATCGTTTGATACATAATCAAATTTCATTTGTAATTTGTCGAACAGTCTTTTTCTTCCTCACTGAATATTACGTAATCACTGTCAATAATTATCCTGCTTCCACTTCGCCGGAACCTCAGCAAAACAATAGCAGCAATTAGCAACGCACCTTCCTGGACTATTCCATACAATACAGCTTGGCTTTCCTTAAACAGCTTCTTCAGGAATTCATCACTCATAGATATTACAAACCTGGAACTTTTCATATCAATTAACTTGAGTTTATAGCAACAAGATGGATATAAACTTGCACAGCTACGTCATCCCATGCAACTTAACTTTCACAGCTTTCACTTCACATAAGCAGGTGGGCTATTCTGAAGAACATCTTCAAATTTTTTCGCGATCTCCCTTGATCGTATATTGGAATAACCTTATTTCGCATCATAAACAACAATATAGCATCATCTTAACATAACCATGTATGTTCACCAAAAATCAAGGTTTGACTTGCATCAATTTCCATAATCATCTTAAAGTATAGTCAGCCTCTGCCGCTGTCCTATAGATTAATCCATTGGATACCTTTGTATCCCATATGCATCTATTGAATACCTTTGTATTCTCTATGCCTTTGGGAGCTAATCGCTAACCTTTGTTGGTCGCCTGAGGCATCCCGGCTCGGAGTCTAAATTCATCAATAATGTATAAACTTCTTCGGAGGCTTGGCTCTACTTGCATTAATTTTTGGATTCCCTTGATCCAATAACAACATAGACCAACCTCTAACTACTTATTGCGGCATGTTACAATAATTAAACTTAGCATCTTAGATTTCCTTCGTAAACTTGTAGTATCTTATAAATAATCTTAACTTCACTGTAATAAAAAAACCTCACCTGAAGAAAATAGCTGAGATCTTGGAAAAAAACAACCCATCACTTGGTGAAATATCTTGTTCCGCTATAGATGTAAATTTCATATCTCTGTATAACTCTAATTCTGCATCAAGAAATTTCATAGAGTTAGTAATAAATTGCTAGCTCTATGAGTTCGTTTTAAAAATTGCTGTTTTTCTTTAATAATATTTATAATACCAGGGTGAGTCATATGTTCGTAGCGTTTTCATGGATAATGTGCAGCACCCGTCTCCCCCTGTACCACAGAAGCCTATTCGGCGAAGTACATCCCATCACACTGTATGGTCCTTCTCCAACGTTCCACCAGTGACACAAGCCCCTGACGATACCAGGCTGCAGGCTTTGAAGCAAAGAACTCAGTAATACCAGTTGTCACATCATCCACGGAATGGAATTGTCTGCCCCACAGGAAGTGTGCCATGGAACGAAACAGATGAAAATCAGATGGCGCAAGGTCGGGACTGTAGGGGGTGTGTGGTAAAATGTCAACGCCATCCATGCCCGCAATGTGCTGGCGGACTCTTCTTGACCTGTGGAATGGAGCGTTGTCACATTGGAGGAGCAGTCGCTTTCGGTTCACCAGTGCTGGATAACGACGGCGCACAATGTCGTATACCCGTTGCAGCTGTTCAGCATACAATGTCCCATCTACGGAAGACCCAGTGCACCGGACCTTCGAAATTCCACAACACACACAGCATTGTCTTCTCTTCGAACCACTGGCTGCGCCTCGGTACCTGGTCGAAGACATTGTTTCCCGGTGTCAGGATAACGAAGAAATATCCACTTTTCATCAGTCGTGATGATCCGCCGCCAAAACCTGTCGTCAGTTGGGTTTCGAAACAATTCTTCACACAGGGTCACACGTTGTTGAGCTTGAGCGGGAGTCAAATCATGGGGAACCATTCTCGGTTGCCTGAAGCGAAACCCAAGTTGATGCAGATGACGAACGACACTGATTTGTGATGTCTGGACCTCATGTGCCAGCTGACGGGTACTGGTTCCTGGGTTTCCTTCAACAGCGTTCAGGAGGGCATCGATATCCGTCGTCACAGGGCGTCCACTCTTGGGCTTGTCATCGAGACTGGTGTCAGCAGACCGAAAACGTTGAAACCACTTTCAAGCTGTAGATGGGTGGACAGTACTTTCACCTTCTACGGCACAAATTTCCTTGGCTGCTGCTGCTGCTTTCAAGACCCTTTTCCAGTAATGGCACACGACACACAAGTTTCTCCTCAGCCATTGTTCTACCAACTGTGTATTCAACGCGTAGTTCCTCCCACACACCGTTAGCGCTGTGAGCAGACAGACACGTGACACGCTTTCTGCCACCACCACCTTCACCTGTTCTACACGTTGCACATGGTTTTCCGGCAGCGAGTGGGCGGGGCCAACCCAACACTACGAACATATGACTCATCCTGGTATAATACAGTTTTACAATCTATCAGTCTTATTAATTGATGTTTTAAGGTCAGTTATTTATAAGTTGCTATGGTTACAGTCCGCCATAGTCGTCAGTTCACTCTTAAAACTCTAGTCACAGTCACTTTTAGATGTATTTCTCACTGCCAATTTTGAATTTCACATTAAAAAACTATTGTATGATACACTGAAGCACTATGTAATATATCTGAAGAAATTTTCTAGTATTGAAGCCCAAAAACACTTTGAAATTATGCAAATTAAACACTAAACATTTCTGCGGTTCTTAAGTCGCCATGTTCCAAACTCTGTATCAGGGTTGCCACAGTCTTAGGTCTGGAGTGGGCTGAAAAATACAGGGTAAGTCAAAATGATGGACCCGATTTCATAAATTTATTTTGTGAAATATAATGAACATATCTGAATGTGAGCTACGCGCAAGGAAAGGCAAAAGTTCAAAGTTTAGTTGAGTTTAGTTTATGTCCCGCGTGGTTGCATTGTCTACCGCTACGCGGCGCTGGAAGCAGTTAACGAAAATGGCGCTGACTGGAGAGCAGAAATCGTTCTGTGTGCTGGATTACCATGTAAACAACTCTGTGATGAGTGTTCAACGGCATCTCCGTACCAAGTATGGCAGAGACCCACCTACTGGAAAAACCGTTCGTACGTGGTATGAAAAATTCAGAGATACGGGCTGAATCTGTAAGCGAAAATCGACTGGCCGTCCTTCAGCTGAGGAAAAGACAGTGGAACGTGTTCGCGCCAGTTTTGTGCGGATTCCACAGAAGTCTACCTACCGGGCAGCGAGGGAACTTGAAATGCCACAGAAAACTGTATGGCGAATTCTGCGGAAACGTTTACAAATGAAATCCTATCGCTTGCAACTGCTACAAGCCTTAAGAGACACTGATTATGCTGCTCGAGCGTCTTTCTGTGCTGATTTTCTCACGTTAATGGAAGAGGATGGGTTCGCCGAAAGGTTACGTTACAGTGATGAAGCGGTGTTTCACCTTTCTGGGAATGTGAATAGACACAACGTAAGGATCTGGGGAACTGATAATCCCTACGCAGTTGTGGAACACCAACGCGATTCACCCAAGGTGAATGTGTTTTGTGCCATTTCCCCAGAAAAGATTTATGGGCCCTTTTTCTTCCTTTAACCTACTGTGACAAGACATGTTTTTCTTGATATGCTGCAACAATGGCTCCTTCCACAGCTCGAAGAGGATAGTGCAGATTTCATTCTTCAATTGGATGGTGCCCCTCCGCATTACCATGGCAGCGTTCGGGATCATCTCAATGAGGCATTGCCACAGCGCTGGATAGGCCGTGCATCTCAGGAGGATCGAGTTCTCATTCGTTGGCCACCTCGTTCCCCCGATCTGACCCCGTGTGATTTCTTTTTGTGGGGTTTCATAAAGGATCGTGTTTACGTACCACCACTTCCAACAACATTGGGTGACCTTCGCGCCCGCATCACAGTAGCCATTGCAGAGATTGACCGTGACACACTACACAAGGTTTGGCAGGAGATAGACTATCGGCTTGATGTGTGTCGTGTTACGCGAGGTGCTCACATAGATCACTTGTGATGTGACTGAAAAAAACTTTGAGAGTTATCCTTCTTACCACATGTATTACATTTAGATATGTTCATTATATTTCACAAAATAAATTTATGAAATCGGGTACATCATTTTGACTTACCCTGTAGTACCAAATTGAAGCAAAGTGGGATGAATTCATTTTTCCTACACCAGTATAATACATGGCTCTATAACACGAAAAAAAAAAAAAAAAAAGGCACAGTTGTAGAACACGGCCACCCTCCATTTCCAAGAGTCCAAGTCACGAAAGTGCTCTTTTTTAAAAAGTATTTGCCACGGAGAATAATGTACTGCAGCTGTAACACTGCAATTAAGTTAAATTGTAACAGATACGCACAGAAAACTTACATTTTATACAAATTAATTCAGTATTATAGCTGCGAAAAAAAATGTATTTAAAATGATTAAAAGAGATAACTTTAACAAGGACCCTTGGAAAAATATGAGAACCACCTAACCTGCCCTCATCTAACCTAACCCACACCTAACTTGACCTCACCTAACCTAACCATACGTAACCAAAATCCTATAAAAAAACTGATTTATCAAACTTAACGTAGCCCTGTCATTGGATAAAATAAGATAAAATGAAATGTATGGGCGGTAACAGTACTCTGTCATTGGAGTGTGTACAATTTCAATATGCGTAATTAGTTCGACGTAAGAGAGATCATTTCCGAAAATTCCAAGTGGAAAAGGCGGTTATACTTTACAAGAGTTCCTGTTATATATAAGATAAAATGAATTGTATGGGCGGTGACAGCACTATGGCTTCTGTTATATGGCGTGGTACGTTTTTAATATGAGCTTATTTTGATTAATTAGTATCAAGAACTTCCTATATTGTGTGGAAAATTACGTGTTATCAGAACATTTGCTTTTTATATACAGACGCATTAGGAAATGTAATAAAAATAGTGACCAAGGGCACTTGGAGGTTAGGTAAGTCAGGTTCGGTGTCTTTTTTTTTTTTTAAATTGCAGACGCGACATGCACAGAAACATTCTTTCTGCACTCGGAACTCCTCAAAATGCTATGTTTTGCTTTCTACAGCCATAAAAGAGCCTAAAATACGAGCAAAAATAAAAAATAGTTGATATAGTAGTATTTGTCATATTAATGCAACATTACAACTTCGACTTTAGGAACTTTTTCCCCATCCCTCTACCCAAAACACCCCCCGATATTACATAATGGGAAACATCCGGTCTCTTAGACCTTTTAGCATGTATAACGATTTAACGTAAAAATGAAAAGAAATGCAACTAAAAACAGAACTAGTGTTTTTGCATCGTGATCTTACTTTTAGAAATTTTTCATTTTTATTTTGGTTAAAAATTACGTACAGAAATTGTGTATTCATTTTCATTTGTACGTAGAACGGTTTCGTCGATCATATTTTTATCAAACAAAGTCTCCCATATCTCCTAACAGGTTGGTTTTCCCAATTGTTGTCCCTTTACAGTTAGTCCAGGGAAGCGATCTTTTATAATGTTATGGCTTGGTGTTCTTCGTGCTTTCGGTGGCGCCTTCCTTTCCTACTTAGAATTATTTCGTCCATAAAAATACTGTTCACCACTTTCAACATGCACAGAAAAATCTGTTTCAGAATCTAGCAATTCATTCTCGTCTTCACCATCCGAACTTCCTTCTTCGAGACAAGGTAATTCGTATTGCTTTTCACTGTCCTCTTGTTCATTAATAACAAAATCAGGATCGTAATCCGAATCGTCACTACATATGACGTCTTCAAATGCGTCTTCTGAATCGTCGCTTCCCCACACTAATTCCTTGATCCTTGCTTCAAAATCGGAACCACTCTTACCGACGATTGCTAAGGATCGCTTTGATCGACTTCCTGAAGATTTATCCATAATTTTAGCACTTTAGCCAGCAAACTAAGAATAAAATGGTGCAAATATTATTCGTATATTTGTTCTCTTCAACAATGAAAAAACATACACAATAGGAAACACCCGGCATCTAAGACCTGAACGAAGAACACGTTACGCGAAACATTCCGTATCAAAGACTAGTATGTTTTTAAAAACAGATGTCATTCACAAGACTACCTGCTAGTAACTGAGTGTCGACACCTGGAAATTATGTACAAAGGTACTGAGAGGCGGGTACTCACAACTTCAACAGTGTTGCCAACTCATCATTTTAAAATTCCCTGTCAGTCTCTCAGACCGGTGTTTCGGGAAGAGGGTTACAACTTTGACTTTAGGAACTTTCCCCCCATTTTGCACGCAATTTAGTGTCTTCCATGGCTATAGGAAGCAAAACATATCATTTTGAAGAGTTCTGAGTGCTCAATGCCAGAAGAAGTTCTTGTAAAGAATTACTGAGATGAGCGATGCGCAGAGCAATTTTCACGCTATGGGGAGTCGAATGCAGATAGTGAGGAAAAACCGGTAAAACGCATTTGTCGTCGTAGCACCTTAAGTTGTAAGGTAAGGGCGAGGAAAAGAACAAACGTTGCAAGTTTGAACATTCTAGCATTAAATTGTGCCTGAGGCCCAGTTGCACTATCTGCACGAAGATTACTAGACATAACGTACTACATCTACAACAAGTAAAATTTGACGGTATATTCATGTATGGAGCTCTTATTTCAACAATACGATAACCGTACCTGGCCAGCTGGGATACCATTATACATAATGAGCCAGCAGTTGCCAAGATTTTGCATGCAACTTTTCTACTAAATCTTTTGTCGAAAAGTAAAATATCGTTTCTACTCTAACTTTAGGCCTGTATATAATTGTTACAACGCGTCAATATAAATCTATGAAAAGCAAAAATGTTCGGGTATCTTTATATTCGTCAATATGCCGTCACTAGTAAACAAACAATTTCACAAGGCAACTACGTCAATATAATTTTTGGTTCTGTTATCATTTTTGAATCTTTGCAGCGGCACATAAATTATAGGCTTTTGAGCACACGCTGGTCTTCTTCAGAATAATAATTCAACACTTAATTCAACGAGTATGTGTGCTTCTGATCTTTTCAACAGCTTGCAAGCTAAAAATTCCACAGCACTGCCTCTTTCTCGATCTGGTCTCCTTCATGCGCGCTTGGGTCCATCTGGCGTTATTTGTTCCCCGGTATAGTCCGAAATACGGATTTTCCACACAACAAAGTTCGTTCCGATGGTAAGTCTACATTAGGCCTTGTTGATCAACATGTTTGTGCGCGCGAGGATTATCTAAAGACCGTGACAATTTATAAACGTACGCGGTATAAGTGGAGTGAAAATTGAAGATTGTCACCGTCTTTAGATAATCCTCGCGCACACAAACATGTTGCTCAACAAGACCTAATGTAGACTTACCATTAGATTTATCAAAAGTGTCATTATACATGTTGGCAAAACATGTACATGTATGTTTGCAACAAAAGTTTTAAAAATATTTTTATTTCGTTTTTTTTTTAGAAAAGAAACTCTAAAATAATGAGAATGATTTTAAAATGTATTGACAATATTTTCATGCTCTGTGAGTACATCTCAATGACCTCTGTCTAAATGCGATACTGGACTGACTGCTGCCATTGAAAATTTCATGATAATATGAAGCCAGGGGACACAGAGAACAGTTAATCTCGTTTGTCCACTTCCAGTCTAAACCAATATGGACTAGTTTCTCAGTTCTAACTCACTTTTTACGCTTGATATCGCTATGCGGCCCGTTTAATTATGTCATACTGCTGGCAAAAAACGTAAATATTATTTGCAGTATTTTCTATTACCTATATGCAGAGTAAGGTATACTGTTATATGAATAACTCAGGAATTAAGATTTAAATCAATAAACGGGATGCACAGCTATAAGAAGCGTATAAAACTGAGTTAGAACTGAAAACTTGATCCGCATTGGATTAGACTGGAAGTGGACAAACGAGTTTAAATATGTGTTCTGGCGTCTACTTTTCGACACTAAGCACTCACTCCTGTCGTGTGGGCGTAAGTCGATTTTATTAAATTTGTAGTTTATGTGTTTAAGAAAATAAGAAAAGAAAATATACGGTTAGTTGGTTCGATTCGCCTAGTCTTTTGCGTGCACGTAATTCTAGGTTCTAGGTAATTCATATAATAGTGTACCCTACTCTGCATATAATAGCAAATACTGCAAATAATATGCTTTTTGCAAGAATTAAGACATAAATAATAAAGCGTGTTGCACGACGATATCTAGCGTTAAAATATGAGTACAAACCGAAAATTTGTTCCATATTGGCTTAGACTGGAAGTGGACAAAAACATTAAGTGCCTCTCCGATGCCTGGCTTCATATATTCATAAAATTTTCAATGGTAACAGTTAGTCCAGTATCGCTTTTAGATAGAGGTTATTGATGCAAACTATAAAATTAATTACAATATCTGGCAACCTTGGAACAATGTTAGCTGTAATATTGCAAATCGATTAAGAGGGAACATGTAAATCACTTAAGATCTTTTAGATATTTCTTCTTTTGTGTGTGTTTAAACCTACCGTAGTGTATTTATTGTGCCATCAAATATAGTAATTTCTGCACTATGTAATTACACAAATACATTCTCTTTGTTTTTTTTAAATTCTGTTTTCAAAATTCGAAGTAGGAAAGAAGCGAGCTATGATTTCACCGTTCTGAGACGGTCTTCACCAACATGTGCAAGAACAGAAATTTAACCAAATCTGGGCTCACCCTTATGGTAAGTCTACATTAGGTCTTGTTGGTCAACATGTTTGTGTGCGCGAGGATTATCTAAAGACCGTGACAATCTTCAATTTTCACTCCACTTATACCAGGTACGTTTATAAATTGTCACGGTCTTTAGATAATCCTCGCGTGTACAAACATGTTGATCAACAAATCCTAATGTAGACTTACCATTAGGCGGTGCCGGGTGCAACGTCACAGGATAAATGTTGAACAGTATTTTTAAAGAGTCCAACACACAGTATGAGTAACGTTAGATGCAGGCATAGTCTTACTCACACGTTTGAAAATGTGACAACTGCCGAATTGGGTAGAATCGTACCAACTTTTTACAAAAGAGGCTGAAAATGCCAGCGTTGTACCAACGTGCCGATGAATGACAAAAAGGGCTGAATCGGGTACAATTGTACCAAGTGTGGCAACACTGCTCTGTATAGAAAGGAGTATTTCGCCAGAGAAAAACAAATGAATAAAGAAAATTTTCACCTTAGCGCAAAAGAGACAGGAGACGGTCAAGATAGTAAAAGCAAGCAAGTAAGCGGTGAAGATAGTAATATTCTTTTGAAAGCAGACTGAATAGAGAACGTTACACACGTTACATAGAACAACAAAAGTTAGTTCCGAAGAGTATTGCGATCATGAATGTAATTTTAAAATCTACAAACTTCTATTTTACCAGAATGTTTTAAACAAGAATGGAGTCGTGTGATACCATCGGTTAGGTGGTAAAACAGTTTCAGCTGAATTTTATCCACATGAATAAAGGATCTATAAATTGAATATATCGATTTGGACTAGAAATGTACCACAGGTAAAGCTCCTTTAGATATATCTTTATTCTTGTAGGCATTAATGTAGTGTGAATTTATCCAGGAGAGAATTTGCAGAACTTATTAAATGTACTGTCTTACAATAATTAAGTTCTCGAAAGTAACTTCACCAGTGTGTTTCTGCTACTTTCCAGTCTTCATTGACTGACAACTTCCTATGTAAAAATTTGTGGTAATACAAGACAGCTGGCGGTCATGATGGTCATATTTCTCGCAGATGATGTCTTTTTTCACTGTAATGCGTTCGGTTTTACATTTGTATATCTACTTTAAGAAATGTTATCAGACTATGATAACCATGTTAAAAGTGTGTTATCAGACTTATGAATTAACCATTCCTGTAAAATTTCCACATGTTATTATCTCTCACGAAAATAACTTCATGACAAAACTGGCTTCACCATTTCTGATAAAATCTATCTCTAGCCCAGATTGATGTATTACGTGACTGATTCCCCGTTTAGAAATTTCGAACGAGAGTAAGCCGTGCTTAATAAAATTGGTAGATGGTAAACCATATACCTGTAAGCGTTAATATGTATTTTGTTTCAGTTTCTTCAAGTGCTTTAAAAATAAAAGAGGAGTTAACGGAACTTCTGGTTCACACGATACATCCAATAATCTGGGAATTACATGGAAACCAAAAAAGTTTTTTCCGTTTTTGACGTCCCATTACTCATGCGCTTACAGAGAGGAAATGAACCCACACAGCACACAATGTTGAATTAACGTTTTATAAACGTTGAATTTTGACAAAGTTGTATTTAGTGACGTTGAATTATATATTCTATCAACGTAATTTAATAAACGTTTAAAGAATGACCAGTAGTAAACGTTTATTAAACGTTGAATTAAATTGTGCTCTTAAACCTTCTAAAATGGTGGAAAGCACAACGTTGATTCAACGTTGAAAGTTTGTGACTTTTCCTAATCTACAGAAACAATTTTCAGTGATAGTTTTATGCTTAAACTTCATTAGGTGTTATATAATATCATTTTCAGAGACGGGTCGACCTCTGGGACTTACGGCCTAGGTAAAATTGTTTCAACTTCTCCCACCGGGAATCAAACCCGGATTGTTGGATTGTCACGTTTGAGAAGAAGTAAAATTTAACTTTCAGGGCAAATTTCGTATCTTTCCCCCAAAATCCCTACTTATAACGAATATTTAAATCTGTGCAGATGAACAGAACAATGTAAGTTTCCCAAACCGAAGCCTAGTACTTCAATGTTCAGTACGACATGCTTTAATTGAAATTACAATTTTAGGGTTGATTCCAGGTTAAAATCCTATAATCAAAGGATTTTTCCTGGAACCAACCCCAAAATTTTTCGTACTGAACATTGAAATACTTGGCTTCGGTTTGGGAAACTTATATTATTCTGTTCGTCTTCACAGATTCAAATATTCTTTGTAAGTAGGGACTTTTGGGAAAGGTACGAAATTTGTCCTGAAGGTTGAAGTTTGCTTCTCTCTAAACGTTGCGTAAAGTAGATTAAACGTTGAATAGATGTTTATTCAGCGTTTTGTAACGTTGAATCAACGTCAATGCCAAAAATAAATTGCGGAATAAAAGGTTTAATTCAACCTCTTTAAAACGTTTATTATACGTCAGATGCAACGTTGAATCAACATTTCTTAGAATAATAGTTGTATAAACGTGGAATCAACGTAAATGCAACAAAAATTCAACGTTTATTAAACATTTAAGAAAAAGTTGAATAAACGTTTATTTAACGTTATTGTGCTGTGTGGGAAATGACGCACTGCCTGCCAAGCGATAGGGAGTTAATCTGACCATCGGCCTTCAGTAATACAGGCACGGTGCTCACACACTGCAGTCATAGCTCGTCCAGTGTAAAAGAGAAATGGAGATATCGAAGCAGCTTGATCGCGTGTGTTTGTTGTATGACTTTAAAGTGGGCATGTCAACTGTCGCATCAAGTCGCCGCATATGTCAGGAAGTTGGTGAGAATGCAGTGAACAAACGCACCGCCATTCATTGGATCCAGAACTTCCGTTCGGGAGATGTGAGCCTTGCTGATGAACCTCGAGTGGACGACCACATGTGTTGGATGACGAGGCCCTGAAAGCAGCCATCGAGGAGGACAGTGCTCTAACGTGTGATGAACTTGCAGAAAGGTTCCATGTTTTCGCTGAAACAGTCAGACTTCACCTGCATGGGATAGGGAATTCATACAGGTTTAAGCCAGTGGGTACCCCACACACTGTCGGCAGCCAACAAGAAACAACGAGTGACAGCCTGTTTGTCTATGCTCACTCGGTACCTGAACACACCCATATTTGATCGTTTGTTCACTGGTGACGAAAAGTGGGTCCTCTATGACACTCCCAAACATACCAGACGTTGGTTATCGCCACGTGACCCTGTTCCCCGGTTATCCTCTCTGTATGGTGGACTTGTCGCCAAGCGGTGCATTACGAGCTCCTTCAACCCGGTCACACTGCTGACCTCTACTCACAGCAGTTGGAAAGGGTGGGTTGTGCATTGCGGCAGAAGAAGCCGGCATTGGTGAATCGCAAGGGTGTGCTGTTCCTCAACGGCACTATCAAGCCACATGTGGCAAAGAGGAGACCCTTCAGCAATTCGGCTGGGAGATACTGTGCCATGCACCATATTCACCGGACCTTGCGCCAACAGGTTATCACCTGTTTCATTCCCTCGACAACCACCTCCGTGGGAGATCCTTCGCCAATGAGGGAGATCTGCGGAACGCACTCGCGGACTTCTTTGCCTCGAAGACCGCTGACTTTTATCACCAGGGTATTATGCATCTGCAGGAACGTTGGCAAAAGGTGTTGGATGCTGATGGAGCTATGAAGCTTACTTCGAAACCTAAAGGTACCGTCCACTGTATTTCTCTTTGTTTACCACTACTCTAGAACGGGTTTTTAGTTACCTTGTATAATTCAGATAGATATTTGAGGTTTAGAATTCGAAAGTCATATTTAAGGTAGCCTTGGTACTTTATTTTAACCCTCACCCCTTCCGTAATTTTCTCTGCCAAAAACTAGTTTTGGAGTTCGTTCCGAAACCTATGACTGAGTAGAATTTGAGTAAAACTGTAATCCATGTTAATGACCAAGAACCTTACAAAGTGAGAAAGAAGAGGATGAGTAGCAATTAATTTCCATCGCCATAGGCATCGAAACTTAATATCACTCCTATCAGTTACAGAGTATCTATCCCCTTCCTAACCACTGAAATTAGTATTGGAACCTTCTCTTCCGTACAAAGCAAAAATGAAAGCTGCTGCTTTTTTTTTTTTTTTTTTTTTTTTTTTTTTTACTACGAGGAATTTCTCTACCATTTATTGGTGTCAACTACTGCATCACAGCTGTTTCTATGTTCTTTCCGATATAACCCCCCTCCAAATCTTGGCTGTAATTACGCATAAGCATACCTTATCCGCTTATCGATAATCAATCTTCTAACATTTTCTGCAAATGAATAAAAATATTCTTACAGTAAAGTGATTTCCTCTGAGATACAGTTCGTTCAAACAACAAGTAACAGCTCAGCATCATTTTTCACTTTCCTTCTAAACAAAGGTAGAGGTGTCTATCACAAATCTTTTTTCATACTTGTAGTGCCATTTTTAATTATCGGTTCTATCTCTTCGCTCTCGTTCTCTTCCTTTTTTATCATGATGTTTTTTTCGCTTTTGCGACCTACGTTCATCAGCGTGAAATTGCAATTACGACACATTCCACGCCGTTGAGGGCATTAAGTCGCTAGCCCACAAGAATCCAATAGCCAATGAAACACAGAACTCTAAACTGTCTCTGATTGGACACATTGTCGTTCACCCGTAAACGTGGTGCAGAGAGTAACAAGCCACGGATGGGGAACTTGAGACTCTCTTCCACGTTCAAATTGATTCTATCCGTATACGTATACATAACATGTTAATCTACTTCCCAAACGATTCTGTCATTATATTAGTGAAACACTCGTTACGTGACGGAACCATCTGTTTCAAATCCCTGTTTCACCTTAAGTAAATGGTCTTTAAAGATTATCTTTTCCATGTCCGCTTTCTTTACTTTCGGAGCTAAAAGGGAGGTGCTTCTCCCAAAACTCATGTTCACAGCATGGCAAAATGATTTCTACTTGGGAAATGAACATTTTTATATATATTATACTCAAACAACATCATTACTGTTCCTTTTAGTTTTTTAAAAAAATATTTGCGATCTTTAGGCAACTTTGCCTCAGGCCGAATGGATGAGGGTGGGAGAATTGATGGAATGAAGAAAGTGGGAGGAAACGGGCGAACCCCGAGAAAACCCACGCACATGGTATTTGTCTACCATAAAGCCCACATAGCACGAGCAGGAATCGAACCGATGACCCCAAGCGCTCGAGTTGAGCGCTTTACCACTGAGCCACGCTGTTCTACCGAAAGTGACAGATTCATCAAGGTAAGTTTATCTCTCTCAATTCATTCCCATATCCAGTTTCCCTCTTGTCTCATAGCAGTAGTTTTCAACCTTTCGAAACTTGCGGACAGACAAAAACAGGGAGAATTTTACGGAGCCGGCAAAGTAGAAAACATCACATTCCTTATAGATTTAGATTTTTATTTTTAGCATTTAGTATTAAAAATATTCATTAAAACTATGAACTTTCAAAATTTACACTCAGATTTGCATGTTACTGTTAATTTTGCATTTACAGTCGCACATCAATTTAATCTCTTTTCTCTCAAAAGCCATTGTTATGGACTCAATACGACATTTTCTGCTGTTTATTTGCCAAAATTGTGTTCATGTATGGGTCAAATGTAGATACTGCACGACGTAGAGTGGCATTAGCATTCATTTGATTCCTGTATCTCGTCTCAATTGCACAAACAGCAAAGAAAGTTGTTTCACATAACTCTGTAGTTGAAACAGTCACTAATAATTACAAAGCTTTTTTTTTTTTTTTTTGCTGAGATCAGGATATTCTGCACTCAGCTAATAACCAAAATTTATTCAGTTATTTGTTTTTGAATTTGGACTTGAGCTACATGAGAAGAAAGTTCAGCTAATTTTTCCTTTTTCTGAAGAGTGACTCTATGACAATCCATGTCTTACACATTATCCAAATATTTCCTTGCCGAGGATCCTCTTTCTGAACCTTAGGATAGTGGTGATTGAAGCTTTCAGTCACTGTGCTGAGAAGTTGGCGTATAACATTCAATATAGGCCTACTTTCTTCATTTATTTCAGCGACTGTCATAATTTTTGGAGAAGGAGGAGCATTTCCAAGTTATTTTTTTGCAGACGTTCTCTGAAAGAGCTACTTTCTTCTTGAATGCATCTATTTTATTCCAGAGAGTAAACCATTTATCATAGTTCCATGAAGATGGTGAAGAGATAAGTTTAAGTCATCAAGAAGAGAAAAATGTCAGCTACGTGCGAGAGTTTAGCTATTCATTTTTCATCAAGGAAGAGCTCTGCCGGGACTGACTTTTGACCTAAAAGAAATGTCTTCGCCTCTTTTCGCAATTTGAAAAGGCGAGACGAGATGGTGATGATGTTACAAGCCTGTAGACAGAGAAAGCGATTCGAAGAGTCTAGGATTGTATTCAGGACGCGATCACGAATGTCATTTCGAGTCGTTCAGGACTACATTCAAGTAAGATAAAAGTTGTTTTACTGGTAGCTGTACCCAGTGAATCACGCAGTGCACGTATAAGATGTTTGGATGCGCAAAACTTTTTTTTTATCTTCAGTTATCTTCACTACGACCCTAAGTGATACCGAGTCATGCATGTGACATCATTTGCACACACACCAACACATTTGCCCCAATCTAATCCATATGTGTCTATGTCATTATTAAGGGCATCTCTGAAATGTTCGTACGGCCAGGAAAGTCAAGGCAGCACAGTTCTTCCTTCAAGTCTTCGCCATCTTCATGGTATGCTTGCTGATTTCAATTGATTCACTAAGGTGAATAGCGAAGAATTGTGATTTCTTTTTACTCTTTCTATTATCTGCTCTTTAATATGTGCAGCCATTTCAGCAATTCTTCCGTGTATAGAGTTGTCCTACAAAGGAATCTGCTTCAGTTTCTGAGCAGCCTGAAGTCCCAAATTTTTGCTCGCCACATCTACAATGCTTTTTTGTTTTAGCTATTCGAAGGGTAACATTATACGACGACTTAAAACGAGACTATTCTGTTGTAAATTTTTCCTCGTGTAACTTCTCTCACGTAGCATCTCAGAACGTAATCTTTCACAGAAGTTTAATGGTTTGTTTTTCAGGTGGCCATGCTTAGAATCAAAATGCCGAACAAGTTTTGAAGGCATCATTATTGGAAAGTGTCTCGGAACACACAACACACAATGACCGTGATAATTGTTCACTTTCAGAAACCACGAATCCCAAACATTAAATTATCTTTGTCATAGTGCCTGACCATCTTCCCCTTGAATTTTCTTGTTCTTCTCACTCTCATCTGTTGTTATTTCATCACTTTGGCACTTTCCGTGTGTATTTGAAGTCGATGCAGTTGCATTTCTATCAACAGTTTTTCCTTTCCAGCGTTTCCTGAAAAGGAAAAATACTTATAATATTGTAGTACGTTGTTCAGCTCTTTTAACATCCATTTTCTGTTTCACTAAAGAACTTCACAGAACTGACTTTACTTACTTTTCACTGCTTGCTCATTAGATAGCTACTAACACGAAGCATGTAGGTACATCTTCAAGTCGTCACAGAAAAGCATTGAATCTTCCAGACAAACGGTGGTTTGTTGATAGTTGAACCAATATATGACAGCATGTTTCTTTACAAATATGACTGAGAGATGGTACTCGGATTTACATTTGTTGGTAGTTTCGCCGACAGGTCGTAGCGACTATGTTAAGCGTTTTTCAATTTGTTTATATTTATGTGAGAACTCGCTGAGCTGTAAGTAACGATACCGTAGTGCTCGATCAGTATCTGAAGTGCCAGAGCACTAAACCTCGTTCGTCCATTTTCGGTTTAATCCAAGATAGACAAAACTTTCAGTTCTACCTCAGATTTTTATGCTTGTTGTCGGTCTGCGGTCCATTTCTTTCTTTTTAAGTCTTAAATCTTGAGTTATGCACACACCAGGTTGTGCATATAATAGCACATTTTTTCACGTGTTTACAAGAATTAAAATATAAATTTAAAAATTCCCCACAGTGATAACAAATGTGAGAACTGAAAATTTTGTCCACATTGGATTAGACTGGAAATAGACGATCGAGATTATATCTCCACTTCGCTCCCTGGTTTCATACACTCATTAATTTTTTAATGGTATCAAGCAGACCAGTACCGTTTTAGATAGACGATGTGAGGATCTGGACATATTTCATAAAGTCTGAAATGGCAGGATGCTCACATAATATTCAACTTGATATTAAAGCTATATAGAAAAAAAAGGCTGAATACTAAAATTAAAATCTACGAATTTTCCGCCGCAGACCGACAAAATATTTTCGAGGACCGACCGGCACCGATCCGCGGACCAGCAGTTGAAGACCACTATCTTACACCATAAGCTATATCTTCCTTAAGACTCCCAAGTATCTGCTTCTTTCATCTTTCTCTTTCCTCAACAACCATAACTTCTATTGTATTCTTCAGTAGCCTATACAGGGTCGTCCAAAATAACACCTACAAAACCACCTCACGCGATCCCTTACACGGAAATAGGAAAACAAGTATAGACCATCGAGGGTGCACAAATGTGGGACAATGAACTCCAGGGCTTCATATTTGAAATACCATTAAGAGTAGAACTGAGGCGGCCTCAAAGACTTCAAATC
Source organism: Lepisma saccharinum (assembly GCA_022664845.1). Taxonomy (NCBI): domain Eukaryota; kingdom Metazoa; phylum Arthropoda; class Insecta; order Zygentoma; family Lepismatidae; genus Lepisma; species Lepisma saccharinum. The sequence goes on from JAGDQP010007207.1 coordinate 44,749, forward strand.
TGCTCTATCCAAAAATGCATACTCCAAAATTTACAATGGGTGTGCAAGGGATTTCCCAAAGGAAGTACCGGGTTTCCAGACATTCTCTAGAGTAAATGTGGGTCGAACAAAACGACTTTTCGTACGAGTACAGATAATACATTTAATAACTACTATATCGAACCGGGCAATCTCTTTTACTGACTACAAATACACCAAACGTTCATTGAAATGCATATAATTGACTCCTGTTTGTTATGCAACCACGTTTGTATCCTTATATTTCCTCACTCTTTCGTAGAGCCCACGTTTCATTTTCATACCAGCACTCCATATCAAACATCTAATAAAGTTTCCCCTTAACCTTGTCTATCGCTCACAGAAAAGATTCTTCTTCTAACAAGCAAACATACTGATGGGACATTTTTATACATTTTTTTATACATACAGTTTATACATTTTTTTTCTTCCAATATCAAAGATGTACAGGCAAATTTTCAGCACTCGACCGCAACTCTTTTGGAAGATATCGATTATATGAAAGTCAGATTCTTGCTGTACAGAGTGGCCAAAAAGTGTAAAAAGAAAAGCCCTTATAATTTTGAATTGCTGAAAGAAATGAAAGACAAATACACAGTAATGTATATTGGGTGGAAGGCGCTACCTGTTGAAGGGTATGTTTTCCATGGCCGCCATGTTGAAGTCTGCCATATATTGAATCTCGATTGATCTTTTTAAATGGGAAGGCGGCCACGTAATATGTAATTCTGAGCTAGAATTTTACGTAAAAGACGTGTCTGAAGTAAGTTTTATCGTAAATATATTATTGTGAGAGATAAGGGTTAGACTTCGTCGCATGACGCTGTTTATGATCTAGCTTTTTTTTTTAAAGTGAGGCATATTTTTTCCCCAACATTAACCGTAGAGCATCTTGCCATCTCGAACATCGCGGCAGCACACAGAATCAAACACTTCCGTCACCAACTTAAATATTTTCATTCTATATGGCAGCTCTGAATAGGGACGTAATTAGGGGCGGAAGTCCGTGAAGATCGACCCCACCGGAAATTCAGAATTCTATATTTTAATTACATTTCATAGTCAGATAGATACATCTTGGGCCCCGTTAGTCCCTGGATTTCCTCCGTAACGAAATTCTGGGAACGTGTTTGGCTCTGAGAGTTAGTGTTGCCTACGAGACGAGACTAGGTAGTAAAATGTCTAAGGAAAAGCGGACAATACAATTCTCTTGTAATATACAACTTTTCGAGACGAGACAGCCTCAATATCATCTCGTGGGCGTACACCACTGAACGTACTGTTTTGTATTTGAAAGTACTGGCGCGGGAGTAATAATAGTCTCTTCTGTTCAGTAAAGTTAATTTCTAAGTTGAACAACTTCATGCTCAGTTCGTTATTGAATTAAATAAATACGAACAAGCTTATAAATGAATGAATGATCTGAAGGACTGATTTATGTTAACCCTTTAAGTCAACACCACCCTAACCATAACACACCACAAAAAATAACCCTAGTTCTCTAACTGTTACTTAAAAAAGCACAGAAAGCGTGAAATCCTGTAGGCCTACATTCCACTCTATTTTGGAATCTAAGCCATTCATTTGAAAATCCTGCTGACATGAGAACATCTTCTCTCTCTCTCTTTCTGTGTGTGTGTGTTTGTGTCTCTGTATCTGCCAAGTACCCTATTTATTTGTCTTAAATGATGTTCATTCATACGAGGAAGATCGAGTGAGCGTTTGAGAGAGGAGTGGTTGTTCCCATGACCACAAGAGAATACAGACCAGACATAAATTAATGTTCCACTTAAAGAGTATATATATATATATATATTAAATTAACTGGGAAATTATGAGAACCCTCCCTCTTTCCTTCTTGTTCATAGATGACGCTTGAATTGCACTCCTCTAGTTTCCACCGGAGATTGCTTGGTCTCTGCACTGTGTTTCCAAGAGTGAAATTGATCCTTCTTTTTTTTTCTACTGTTGAGAAAGCCCAATTTATTAAGCCAAGAAAAGTCATTAATGAACCTTCGATGGCCGAGAAAACCACTAATATTCTCCTGCCTCCTCCTCTCGCTCCACGCATACAGTCTTTCTTCCTCTCCTCCTTGATAAATCCCTCTCTGGCCAATAATGGTATATCATCATCTTCCTCTTCTTCTTCCTTTGACTGAGAGTCACTGGCGGTGTACGAAGGCAGCCACGGATGTTCAACTACAGAAAGAAACTTTTCAGATAGTTTAAGAAAAGAACGTTCTCTCATAGAGAGAAGGTAATTAGCTGTGTATTTGACACTTGCTTCATCCTCATCAGCATCAGCTTGTTCGAGAATGGAAAAGTTTCCTCATGTGTGTACTTAACCTATTAGATATCATACAGCTAGTGATAATTGAGTAATACAGATAACGATAGCCGCTAGATCGACATACGAGGGCTGCTTGAAAAGTTTCTGCATAATACTACCAAACAGTGGCGCTAGCGTTCCGCTATTATAAAGTTCGGAAGAATAGACCTTCCTGTGTTTAAATTATCTTTGATTGTTTGTTTAAATTATCTTTGATTGTTTGTTTACGCCTATGCATTTTTTCACAGCAGTTGGAAGAAGTAGTTTTGTTTTGAGAACCGAAAATTTCACGTGAGAACTTTCACGCAATGATTTTTTTGTAATTTCAAATGTAGTTTAATACCGAAACAATGCAGCGAGCGACTTCATTTGCTTTTGGAATGAAGTATCATCTAATAGAACTGTGTACAATTGGTTTTCCGAATTCCAGCGTAATCGCACATTTCTCAGTGATAAATTTCGTTAAGGTCGTCCACCCACGTCTGTTGTTGTCTGTAATGTTGATGCTGTGCGTGCTTAAGAGCGATCGGCATGTGACATACTGTGAGATCCAGGCATCCTTCAACACTGACATGAAACCAATACATACGATTTTGCATGGTTACCTGAACGTACGAAAGCTTTCAAGATCCCACTCAACTTAACCAAAACTCAAAAACAGGCTCGTGTCAAGTAGTGTAAAGAAATGCTCAAAAAGTTCGACCGAGGTACGTGAAATTTGGTGTACCGTGTACTACATCGTTACAGGAAACGAAACTTGGATTTATTCCTACGAACCCGAAACTAAACAGCAACCCACTGTGTTTCAAAGTGAGCCGAAACCAACAAAAGTTGTCCATTCGAGGACTGCCAAGCAAATGATTGCTTGTCCTTGCGGTTATAGCGAACATGTGGCAACCGTAGCTTTAGAAGATAGAAGGACTGTAAATGTTGAGTGGTATAAAATTATTTGTTTGCCTGATGTCATCAATGAACTGCGTAAATCAAAACCAAATCGTCGAATCATTCTTTACCACGACAACACCAGCTCCCACTCAGCACACACAACTGTTGATTTTTAGTCTAGTAAAAATTTTGAATTAATGACTCATTGTCCGTACTCCCCCGATTTATCACCTAATGACTTCTTTTTGTTCCCAAACGTTAAAAAGAAGATGCATGGGGAGCGATTTGTGCCGGCTGAAGCAGTTGTTGACGCATTCCAAACAGCTAAGGTACTAGACTCCGAAAGAAAAAAATGCTTTCAAAATTGATTTGAGCGTATGCAAAAGTGTATCATCGAATGAACTTAAAGGTATATACTTTGAAAAGATTTATACATTTCCAGAATTTTACATGTCTTTTTTCATAGCAAAAACTTTTCCAGTAGCCCTCGTAATATTGCGTCGAAATAAATACGAATTGGATGGTTCAAGTGCCATGTCTGGTGGCTACGTTGTAGACAGTGTATGGGATGAGGTCCAGGTATAGCCAACGAGTTTCTAGTAGAAAGACAGTTATGAAAGGGATGCACAAAGTTAGAATTGGAATGAATTTAGACTCTCACGGAACTGCAAACACAGAAAGCGAGTATGCTAGACACATGACCAGCCACCACAAAGTTCAACTTAGGTTAAATGTCTCACAATTTCGTTTAGCCAGTGTTCTCCAAGTGTGATCCGCGGCGACCGATGGTGTGCGTTAGGTCACAGAAAACATGCTCTATTTTTTTTTTCCAACAGTCAAGTTTGTAGTTGACGGAAAGAAAAAATAGTATACATTTCCTTTGGAAAACAAACAACTATATATCATCTACAATCTACACCAGTGTAAGTTAGTGGCGTCCGTGGGATTCCGGTGCTGGACCTGCACTGTGAATCGAAGTGAACATCATATATATCCCCATTTATTGGATAAGACAATCTAGTGAGAAAACGAACAGTACACATTTCTATTGTCTGATCAATGATATTCGAAGGAAGAAGCCCTGGAATTCGACTTAGTGGCTTTTGCGGCTAGAGAAATATCCTGGGCTAATAAACTGGTATGTAAGAGCATCTATAACACCCAGTGGCGCTAGAAATTAAGTATTTCTCTTTAAAATTCGCGAGTGGTCCACTTGTTTGGGAAAAATTCGAATTGTCCGTCATGCTAAAATGTTTTAGAAACTGCGATAAATTAAGATTACATAACCAGCAGAGCTGAAACGGGTCACAGGGTCAAGTTTGGGACCGGGTCACCAGGTCTGTACTTGGCACCTGGCCTGACCCCGTGACCTGGAGGTCAAAGCACAGTTTTTACTTATTTCCTTGCGTTTGAACAGTGCTCCTTTCAGATGGTGATCGGAACCGGAGGTGTTACCCCTAGCCTAGAGCATGAAAAATAAGACGTCGAAAATTCCCAGTTCATTATAGTTTCCAGACCGTGTAATTCGGGTCAGATCAGGTCACCAAAAGTGACTCTGTTTCAGCTCTGTTGACCAGGCCTGCTAGCTTCCAAGGCCTATGAATTTAAAAGAAAAAATTTCAGTACCTGAATGACAATATTTCTTTCAAGACTCTACAATGACAAGACTGCAAATTATTTTTCATAACAATTGTTTGCTTTTTTTTTTCTTTTTTTCTTTGGAGATAATACGCTCTACAAGCAAAATGTTTAAGTTCTGTTTAATTTTCCATACTTAATTCCGACCCGAAATCTGTATCCTATACTCTCGAAATTAGGAATCCATTTTTTGAATGTAAAATATGCACTGTTTATCCTGTATCTCTTCCCAGAGATAATTGATTGTCAATTACAAATAACTCTTAATACAACATATAAAATGATTTTAAAAAAAGTCCTGTCTAGCTATTTGTCACAATTTTAAAGTTAAAAATGATACCTGATAATAACGTACTTTCCATCATATGCTTCGTTTACCATCAGAGTTTGTTTCATACACAAGTCAAATAACTACCGTAATTGGATTTTCCATCTCTGGGTTAGTTGTCATTGCAATTAGACACAGAGAGAAACTGCACCAATGTTAATTTTGGAAGCAGAATGGAATTAAAGTGGTTAACTGTTTCAGGATTTGTCTAGAACTCTAGAGAAATATGTTTGACGAAACAGAAAAAGTTAACTAGCCCAGAATTGTTCTTGGTTCGGTTTCAAGGTTCGTTTGTGATGTGCATTTTCCCTTCAATTACTGGAAATTTAACGGTTTGTTTACTCCTTTGTCATGTAATTGTTACAGAATGGTCATACTTTTGTGATTTTAATTAATTCTTAATTTTCAGATAATGTTTAAACATTCGATGATTTTACTTGCAATGCAATCAATTACGCTGAATCACAAGCAAGCCTCCTCAGGAAAATAATTATGACATGTACTTTACTGGTCGGGTCGATGACATATTGGTCTTTGTTTTGCGAATAATGAAAGGAAAGAATAATTATCCACCCTGAATTGTTTAAGTAATTTTCGTGAAATGCGTACAATATTGAAATTTGTATTAAATTTTGAAAAATACCAAAGGAAAGAATGGGGAGCAAATATTTACAAATACGAACAAAAAGAAGTAACGTTGTTTAAAAATACTTTTTTTTTCGAATCCCGGGTTTCCAGTTAATAATCCCACACAGGGTAGGGCGCGTTGTCCCAGGAGGGGGGGAATCCAATATGGACGCCACAGCATATACTATTTCTACCATGCAAATTATCATATCGTAGTATCTATTGCACGTAAAACTATCAATTTGGTGAAATAGTTATCAAATGATCGTAGTTATCTTGGTAGTTCATCTGAGGCCACGGGGAGGGAAAATCCAACATGGCTGCAAACACAAGTAATTTCTAGCATAGAATTAACCACAGTATTGGAATTATTGCACCTATAGCTATTATTCTGGTGTCAAATTGTAAGAATTTATAGCAAAAATGATATGAAGGGTATTGGGGAAAACTGGGGATGTCCATTTCTAGCGATTTTGTGCTGAATAGCTCATTCTATTGAGGAAAATTGGAGCTACAAAACTGTGAAAGAACCATATAAACAACCACATCTTCGGAAGCATTACACCTAGAATTATGAATTTGGTGTCCAATTATAGGGTTTCATCAGCAAAATTGTTAGCAAATGATGATACCCACTTGGCTAGAGCTATCTGGGGCCATTCTGATTGAAATTCTAGGAAAGGAAACTTTAGGAAATTTAATTTTTATATGGGCCAGTCTAGTAACTTTGGACTTCGGCCCGTCACGATTCGCCTTTAGCTGTTAAAATCCACACCCATGCCTTGCCGGGACTCGAACCCGGGACCTTCGGGCCGATGGTCTACCGCCGAAGACCGCTCGGCCACCCGGCCGGCTGAAATTCTAGGAGTATTCCTAAAATACAATTGTACTCTAGTCACAATCTTGAAAAATGTTGGCTAAAATCGGTTTGGATTTAACTAAGAGTAGAGTGTAAGCAGAACTGTTATGATTTATTAAAAATAGTCAGTATTTGAAAGTAGGTAACAACTAGATTTTAGTCTCCATTTTCCAAATTGGAGGTAGGTATTCTCGTAATAAATTTTATTTATGCATTTTCCACACTGAAGGAAAACGAATAGAACTATTTTTGTAGATAATTTTGCTCTATACAGTTTTCATCAGAAACAGCTTTAACGCACGTGCTACCGTTTACGAAAAATTAAAAAGAAATAAAAATATTTTTTTTTGGCCGTAATTTTCCAAGATGGCTGCTACACCACATCTCTATTTCTGGGAAATAGCCTATAATTTCTATTAGAAGGCTAAAGAGAACATGTCCGCTAATTCCATTGCTATGATGTAAATTATATGATATATGTATTTTTTTTAAATAATCCTAATCTCTTAACGTATTAACACTGGACTATAACTACTTCCCATATTGGATTCTTCCCTTCCCAAACCTAAGACGAATTACTGAGATGGCCACCTTAAAAACCTACAATTGATAATTTTGACCGTAAAAATCTACAATTGATAATTTTGACCGTAAAAATCTACAATTGATAATTTTGACCGTAAAAATCTACAATTTGACACCATAATTATAAGTCTAGGTGCAATATTTTTTTTTTTTAATATATCGTTATTCTATGCTAGAAATGACTTGTTTATTGTATTCTTCCTTTTCCATGACCCAAGTCAGTCACCATCATCATTTGTTTGTTGATCATTTTGGCCAACCACTTTACGATTTGAAACCAAAATCATAGTTGTAGATGTAATAGTTCCGAATATGTGGTTGCTTGTATGTTAGCAATGTGTTGTTCCGGCAGCCATATTGAATTCTTCCCATGATCCAAGTCAGTCACTGTCAGCCAGATGGTCACCATCACTTGTTGATCTTTTTGGCCATAAAATGTCACAATTTGATACCTGAATCATAGTTGTACGTGTTTGAACTATTCGAATCATAGTTTCGAATAGTTCCGAATGTTTGTTTTAAATGACTTGTTTCGATAGTTATATTGAATTCATGCATCCTCATGGCCCAAGACGATGATTACCTTACTTGTTGATCATTTCTGCTATAAAACATTACAATTTGACACCAGAATTACAGCTCTAAGTGCAATAGTTCCGAACTTACGGTTATTATATACTAGAAATGACTAGTTTCGGCAGCTATATTGGATTCTTCACTTTCCATGACCCAAGTCAGTCACCCCATCACCTGTTGATCTTTTTGACTATAAAACCTTACAATTTGACACCGAAACTATAGTTTTAGGAGTAGTAGTTCATGGTTACATGTATGTTATAGATGACTTGTTTCGGCAGCCATATTGGATTAATCCCTCTTTGTGGCCTAAGACGGTGGTCATCATCATTTGTATACCATTTCTGCTATACACTCCTACAATTTAGCACCAGAATAATAGCTACAGGTGCAATAGTTCCGATGCTGTGGTTACTTCTATGCCAGAAATGATTAGTCTTGGCAGCCATGTTAGATTTTCACTTCCCGCGGCCTCAGATGAACGACACAAATAACTACGATCATTTGATAACTATTTCACCAAATTGAGAGTTTTACGTGGAATAGATACTAAAATACGGTAATTTGCATGGTATGTTGCGGCGGCCATATTGGATTCTTCCCTCCCCTGGCACCACGCGCACTACCCAGATGGCCACCATTACTTTTCCTAACACTTGTCCCCCAACCTACATGAGATCATTCGCAATATTGTGTCGTCAATCTGCACACGGGGAGACATAAGCGCACGGGTTACATGATAAATTCAACTATATCTGTGTTGAATTGAAGCCTACATCCATACAATTACTTCATAAACAGTCTTAGTAACAAAAGTACTAGTCAAATACAAGGTAGTCAGGAAAAGCCGCGATAGTGTAGTGGTTACAGTGACAGACAACAAACAAATTTGAATATTGTAGTTTCGAACCACACTGGAGGCAGTTGAATTTTTTTACCTTCACAAGCTTGATGTTGGCTCACCAACGTTGCAACAAGACAAGTTTCTGGCACGTTTGACGTGAAAGGTTTGTAGCAAATTTGCTATGGCAATTTTGTAGCAATTTTCACATGCAACCTTGTAACGGCATGTCAACATTGTGTTATGGAACAATAACAATATTTAAACTACCTTTTAGTTTAAAATTGTGTTATTTTTACATGTTGACGAAATGTTGACAATGATAAATTGAACTTTTAGTTTAAAATGATGTATTTTGATGAATCAAAGCCTTGGATCTTAGTGTTGCATCCGGGACAATGAGACCATACCATAGAAGAAGAAAAAGGGCAAGATGTCGGAAAACCAAGCTTGCGAAGCTTAGATATATCATCTTCTGTCAAATGAGTTTTGACATTGTATTTACGTGGTAAATATGTTATACTTACATGAAGAAAATGTAATTCTTCTGATTGTAGTCCAAAAGTAATATTTTATTGATACGAGACGTTCATTATGTTTTACGAAACATTATCAAACAATGTAAACATCTTATTTACATTATTGTAAACCTTTGGATGAAGATATAAAATGTTTTAACTAGTTGAGAATCATATTCCTGGATTTCATTTCATATCTAATGTGTTCAGAGTATCCGAGAGATACTGAAATCCAGCCAGCGGCGTATTATTCGTGGTTTAATAAATTTATGTTAATTTCTGAGCTAGTCGAATCCGTTGGTAGTACCAACTTATAATTTTCTTCATACAGAGAAGATGCCTTTTAGTAATAATAAGAAGAAGAAGACTCGTAGTAAAAGAGTCAAACATAAGAAACCTGTCCCTCAATCTGCAGGTGAAAATATGAAAAGTACGTCAGCCGATAAGGAGGCGTTACAAGCTAGCAACTTTGCTATAAGCTTGTACGAAGTTTACAGACTGGCAATACCAAACTTGGTGCAAACTTGCTGTAAGTTTGCTGTGATATCTGGGTGTGAGGAATGGTGTCACAAATTGTTTTTATAACCTTAACAAACCACTAATCTCGCCATCGATTTTTAAACATTTATCATCACTCAAAAATATTACTTAATAATTGCATTTTACATACAGCGAGTCTGGTCCGAACCCAAAATACTACACCTAAAAACAAGTGTTAAAGTTAGGTACAATAATCATGTAACGTTTTCAGCAAATACCTTGGTGTTTCCTTCCCCACTTTTTTTCCTAATTCAGTGTTCATTATCATGGATAACATGTGTAGTCTGAGAACAAATTAAAAGTTCCACGCTAAGAGATATCTCCATCTTGAATATTTCTAGTTCTTTTCATCTGAGTTGCGTAAAGAAACGAACAACTAGAATGCTTAAGAACAGACGACAAGAAACGTCACGTGGTAAGATGGTTAGTTGACAAAAAGTAAAATAAAAAAAGACAGTACAGGAGTCTTTAGTATCTCTTCTCCTGATCCAGGTACAGAGTTTTATTGTACTGTATTCGTTGGCTGATATATTACTGTCAACCTCAGCAGACGAATTTGAGCAATATAAATGTTATTCTTTGATTTTTAGAAGAACGGCAGTTATGTCTCTTTTACAGTTTAGTAATTCACATTCCAGCATCACAAGTAAAGTTCTTTCCTACACAAATGTCATGCTTTATGCATCATTCCCGTCTTCTATCCAGCACGCCCACAGATTCTCTCAATCTCTCTCTTTCTTACCCAGACACTCCGGAGCAGAGGAGATAAAGAAAGCAAGAACAACAAGTGGGGATGTGACGTCTTAGTCTTTTTCTTCTTTTCGTTGTCTTTCGAAGCAATGAACCAACAACACACACACCCGCTGACCCGAAAATAAACTTTCGAAGCACGTTCATGGTTTCAAACAAGGAACGCTGCCAAGAAAACAGTGAGTGAGAAAGGGCAAAAAAAATGCTGGACCACGAACGGAGATATTCAGTGAGAAAAAGATCTCTTGTCTCCACCAGGATCTGTTGCTACAAACACAACTGGAACACAAACGGATAACAAGTGACGCTGTGATGCACTACAGATGCTAACTACGTCGTAACGAAAGCAATAACATTAAATACTTAGATGTAACAAATAACAATGAAAAAATGACCTACAATTCACATTATACCAGCTGTAGAAATAATTATATTTATATTCAATGACACGGATGCTGAGAGAAAGCGGAAAAAAAAAATCAGGAAAACAACTTAGGAAATTGTTTCCAAGATTTCCCGATTTCCAATATAAAACTAAAATATGGACGAATGATGACATATTTTGAACAGAGAAAATTGTAATAAATTACTTTATATTCAGAAAATAATATTTCAATAATAGTCTTAGTTTCTTTATAGGTCTTGTAAAACGTTTGTTCGCACATTATTTTAAATTCTACATATAAGAAAGAATTTAAATATAGTTGTCTACAAATTACTGTTCAATTGCATAACTGTACAACTATATCATTTAGTCTAAATCTCAATTCATATATAAATGAGGATATGCAGTCTCAATGTAAATTATTGCAAGAACAGGAATATTTATGGTACGTAAGTAATGTCAGACAAAATACATTAAACTTTTTATTTTACTGCATTTAAACTGATTCGAAAATACAGGGTAAGTCAAAATGATGTACCCGATTTCATAAATTTATTTTCTGAAATATAATGAACATATCTGAATGTAATACATGTGGTAAGAAGGGTAACTCTCAAAGTTTTTTTCAGTCACATCACAAGTGCTCTATGCGAGCACCTCGCGTAACACGACACACATCAAGCAGATAGTCTATCTCCTGCCAAACTTTGTGTAGTGTGTCACGGTCAATCTCTGCAATGGCTGCTGTGATGCGGGCGCGAAGGTCACCCAATGTTGTTGGAAGTGGTGGTACGTAAACACGATCCTTTATGAAACCCCACAAAAAGAAATCACACGGGGTTAGATCGGGGGAACGAGGTGGCCAACGAATGAGAACTCGATCCTCCTAAGATGCACGGCCTATCCAGCGCTGTGGCAATGCCTCATTGAGATGATCCCGAACGCTGCCATGGTAATGCGGAGGGGCACCATCCAATTGAAGAATGAAATCTGCACTATCCTCTTCGATCTGTGGAAGGAGCCATTGTTGCAGCATATCAAGAAAAACATGTCCTGTCACAGTAGGTTCAAGGAAGAAAAAGGGCCCATAAATCTTTTCAGGGGAAATGGCACAAAACACATTCACCTTGGGTGAATCGCGTTGGTGTTCCACAACTGCGTGGGGATTATCAGTTCCCCAGATCCTTACGTTGTGTCTATTCACATTCCCAGAAAGGTGAAACACCGCTTCATCACTGTAACGTAACCTTTCGGCGAACCCATCCTCTTCCATTAACGTGAGAAAATCAGCACAGAAAGACGCTCGAGCAGCATAATCAGTGTCTCTTAAGGCTTGTAGCAGTTGCAAGCGATAGGATTTCATTTGTAAACGTTTCCGCAGAATTCGCCATACAGTTTTCTGTGGCATTTCAAGTTCCCTCGCTGCCCGGTAGGTAGACTTCTGTGGACTCCGCACAAAACTGGCGCGAACACGTTCCACTGTCTCTTCCTCAGCTGAAGGACGGCCAGTCGATTTTCGCTTACAGATGCAGCCCGTATCTCTGAATTTTTCATACCACGTACGAATGGTTTTTCCAGTAGGTGGGTCTCTGCCATACTTGGTACGGAAATGCCGTTGAACACTCATCACAGAGTTGTTTACATGGTAATCCAGCACACAGAACGATTTCTGCTCTCCAGTCAGCGCCATTTTCGTTAACTGCTTCCAGCGCCGCGTAGCGGTAGACAATGCAACCACGCGGGACATAAACTAAACTGAACTAAACTTTGAACTTTTGCCTTTCCTTGCGCGTAGCTCACATTAAGATATGTTCATTATATTTCACAAAATAAATTTATGAAATCGGGTCCATCATTTTGACTTACCCTGCATAGTACGTCGATTTGGATATATTACTGTTGACTTTGGGGGATGTGTTTAAACCTATTTCTTATGAAACTCCTTATTAGATACTATATGAGTAGCCGCATGAAGCTTATTCATGTCTTTTATATGTTAATATAATTTTGAGAGATCTGCTAATTGTTGAGCCAGATAATTGAAAGAAATGGAGGACCGAGCTCTCTAATCAAATTTTTGGTGAAGAATTCCTGTAGCTGATGTGATCTATAGCTACAAAATGTGAATGGGATTTCAGCTCCACGAGACAGAAGAATCTGAAGGTAATTCAATGAATTTAAACGTGGAAGAAGAAATACTCTTCGGGATAATCGTCCAACAACAGCTCAGAATAAAATTAAAAAAAAAAAAACGGCAGAAAGAGTGCACGCGTTTGTAATGATTAATCAACGAATTACTGTTGCAAAGATTGCTATGACTCCAAACACCACTTCTGGGCCAGGAGATCAGCTGCGTATGAAAAATGTTCTGCGAGAAGCGTTCCATGGAAGCTTAGTGATTTTCAGATCAGAAGCTGGCCAAAACATTATTCAGTCTCTCCTGGACTGTTCAGGCGATTTCTCCTGATCCAAATAATTTATTTCACAAAACTGTACCTGAAGATGAAAGCTTGGTATATCGATGAAGCAGAGCCAACCGAGCATGCTAATTGCATCACGATTCTTCACCACACAAAAAGTTTAGGAAAGATTCGTAGATATGATAAGATAAAATGAATTTTATGGGCGGAATCAGGAAGGAAAGATTCGTTTGTCAGTATTTCGGAATTCCAAAGGAGGTTTGGTTGTTGACTTTCTGCAAGAAGCAAAACCATCAATGGGATTTTGCTGACTTAGTAGCAACACAACATGATAACAAAATCAAAATCAGCAGGTGAGGAATTACTTCATGCAGTGTCTTTTTGTTGGACGACAATGCTTTGCTACATGTGAGCTGGAAGTTTCAAAAGTCGCTAATTTGGGATTTTAACGCCTTCCTCGCCCACACTATTCACCATCTGACTGTTCAGCGAAAAGTCACCTTCATGGAATGTATTTTCGGGACTCTGATGACGTGAAAAATGCAGAGACAGTGTGGTTAGAGGAGAGAACTGAAAACATAAAAACTGTTTTAAAAAATAGGAAAGTTTATTGAAATGTCTCGTGAGGTTTCGAATAAATATCAGTATTTGTAACAAAAAAAAAAAAAAAAAAAAAGCAACAAGTAATTTCTTTTATACTGGTAGTTCTTAATTTTGAATTCCAGTGTGATCTGTACGCATGTGCAAAAGAGAAAACTATTTCTTACCGTAACCATCAGTCAATTGTTGGCCAAGAGCTTGCTGCTGCCATCTTGATCGATGATTATTTTCACAGAAATAGGACAAATATTCTAAATCAATGGAGATTCCGATCCCAAATCGTCAAATCGAAAAATGACTAAAACGTGGTGTAAGTCGTTGGTAGGGCGTAATTCATGGGAGTAACCTAGTTTATGTCTTCGGATTTCGAACAACGGATTTATGACATTCTATATTGTTTTGTTCTGGCGTTTATAATTGGCAGCTTGGTCCTGTCGGTAGGACGCTAAACTTCTAATCGAGTTCGAGTCCCCTTAGAAACTCCTTTTTTTCTTTTACTCGCAGTATCCCTGAAAACTGAATAATGTTTGTTTTTATCATTCAAGTTACTGGAAACTTCCATGAAGCTAGGTTACCTTTATTCAGGAAAGTTTCTGAGAACTTTTCACTCTATATCTAATTTAAGCATAGATGATAGAAGTGTGTAACTGTACGTAATGATTACATAAAGAAGTGCTAAACTAATTTGAACATTATATCAATATTAGTGAAAATATGCTTTCCAGAAAAGTTTTCGAATGTCCTTCATAGCTCAAGAGAGAAGTATGGCCCATCACTTACACTGTTCAAAATTTTTTACCAGTTCCCTGGAAAATGTAAGGAAACTGGGTTGAATTGAACGTGACGAACAACAATCAGAAAACCTTCAGTTTCCAAAGATGTTCAAGCAAAGTATACTTAGAAATTTTCTCTACTCTTATGCAGGTTCACATTCTGAGTCTCAATAATAGTTGCAATGTGAATCTGCATAATAGTATAGAAAAATTTCTAAGTATTCTTTGCTTGAATATTTTTGGAAACTGAAGAGTTTCTTATTGTTGTTCGTCACGTTCCATTCAACACAGTTTCCTGATTTTTTTAAAGGTAACTGGCCGAAAAATTTTAATAGGATAATCTTTTCCCTTGTTCCCCAAAATTAAACTTCGGCAAATGTCTTGAAGATTGCAAAATTACAGTAGAACCCCGTTAATCCGTCACCTTTGGGACTGAGGGCATGGTAGGAACGCAAGAAAAGTCGGTTTATCAGAGGAGGAAAAATATTTCATATATTACAGTAAAGTGCAAAGAGATCAATTTGATAATTGAGAAAATATAGGAAAAATACAAAAAAAACTGTTCACTTTCTCAAAAATCACTGCTTTAACAATAAATAGTAGTAAAGTAAAGCACGAGAACGTACTGGTTAAGTGTCACTCTGACGTAGTTTTTCTAAGGACAAGTGCAGAAATCCGCCATATTCCCTATACCTTCGTCATAGTCGGATTACCGCGGTTCTACTGTAATAAAATAATTTTTTTTGATTATGCAGTTGTTATCTTTTAATCTTCTGTAGCAGAAGTGCATTTTGTAAGTGTTTTTGTAAGTCAGAAAGGGTGCCATATTCATAGGCCGAATTACCTAAACAAACGACAACAATACGATTTCTTAGGTTAAGTTCTAAATCTTTTTATATTTTCCTATATTTTTATTTTATTTTTTCTTCATTGACTACGAGACAACAAATCATATCCTTTCATCAATTTTCCTGTAAATCTACGGAATCTACTACGTACAAGTTTATTTTGAAATTTAGCTTCCCGGGCAAATATGCATTTTTTAAAAAATCAGAAATTCATAATTTGTAATGCCTTGGTTTTTCCCTTTTGAGTATGTGTGCGAGGGTGTGTATGGTTGAATGAGCCAATACGCATTGGCGTAACTAGAAACATTTTCTAGGAGGGGCCACGTCCTCTCAATGAGAAAGCTGGAAATCCGCGATGTGAAGTCTTCATTCGTCAGTCATTTCATATTTCGTGCTTCTTTCACCATTTTCTACGACAGCCAAAATGGATATAATCCTGATTACATTTTTATTTATCTTATGTTTCAACAGCTATCCTTCGCTTAGTTTCTTCCTTTGTGTGCCGTAACTTTGGAATGAGTTGTAAAATTTTCGTACCCATTTATGAGAAATAATTGTTGAATTAATCGTAGAAACATGATGTATGTCTGCTCATGACGTATTTCCCAGAAAATTAAGGCGGGTCTGAGATGGAGCGCTTTCATATTTGGCCAGATCCAATGTTTAAAGATTATCTTTAAAATTTGTTAGAAACATAGGCACATTTGTTAGTCTCAGTTACTACCAATGTTAGTTATCTCCGGTGAAAATGCATCTTTACGGCGCGTACTTTTTTGAGCAAATGAGGAAAGACGAATGTCTAAACAAAAGGTGAATTTTTTCTCAATTATATGGCAGAACCAGGCTATTACAGAGGCATACCTGAAGTGTGGAGTACATCAGAGCGCGATGAGTAAAACAGTAAAGCATATTTCGGAGCAAATCAGTGGGTGAACTGCTGGGTAAAATTTCCATAATCTGATCAAGAAATAGCACAAGCAAAAGCTTACTGGTGCATGTTGGATGTATAGTCTTGCTTGCTGCATTGGTGTATGAATTACACACACGTAGAGATGCAGAAAGTTGTACTCCGCGATGACGAGTATATCAATCGAAAAGATTTCCAAGCATAAATATACAAGCAGCATGTAACACAATGCTAACTGGCCTGTATCTGTCCAGGATAACTGAATGAGAGAATATCGCCGTTCGGAACAAAATACGTTATTTTCGAAATTGTGTAGAAGGATATGGGATTTATAGATGATGAAGGGTATGGGACTGGGCTTTGGTTCATGATCCTTGATGCATCAGAAAATAACCACAGGATTTACACGAGTTCTGAAAAGGGATCGACAACCAGAATTGAAGCGTTTGCTTCTGTTACTGGAAAAAGCATGAAGGAAAGGTTCATACCAATTGAAGCACATGCTTTACCTTCGACCTCTTGTTTCTGAGCAAATGCTGTTTCTTCATGCTCATACTTCGAAGCATTTACTTCTGTTTTATTCATCCCAGCCTTTGTGTTGAGGTACTTCTTGCAGTAACATTGTTATAAATTTTTTCATCGGGACGGGAATTTGAAAAATTATCTTATATCCTTAAACTTGCTCATCCTGTCCCCTCACCGAAGCATAAAGCGAAAGATTCAAAATATTGGTACTGCTTGCTTATTTGCTGCGAAACTTATTCACCTTTGTTTGGCATAGACTTCCCTTCTAAACTGTTTTCCCCTCTTTCATCTCCGGTTACACAGTTGCCACAGCTATACACACTTCATTTAAGTCCTACACTCTCTTACGTCACGGTGCAAAATTACATTTATAGGTAATATTCTAAATGAATGAAAAGGACAATCAATTGTCTCACGCCAGATCTGGGAACTGCGTATTGTAAATGTTTTTATTTTTATTATTTATCATTTTAAAAATGTCTGCGGACGATAGTCAGCTTTCTAGGGGTTGCACAAGTCATTTGGAGGGGGCCTGGCCCCCCTCTAGTTACGCCAATGCCAATAAGTCTATTTGCGTCTGTGTGTATGTGTGTACTAAAATTTATTATACCGATACTCTCTTTCCTTATTCTGAAATGAAAGTTAAATTTCGCCTTCGCTTCATCAACAAGAAGAGCAAGAACGGTTCAGTGAGCATTCTGAGATTCCTTTGGATTAATTTGATGTACAATACGAAGTTCCCAACAACTATTCGAGAGCAACAAACCGTTTAAAACTTTTGAGAGCTGTTTTCGAAATAAATTTTCTGCTAATTTGCGCGTACAAGTAGGTCGGGCGATTCTTTTGTTTTTACAATATCTCGATAGAAAATAGTTCACTACACTCTTCTGCTAGAACTCAAACAGAAGTTTGTATTCATACCCATACACAAGACACACGTCTAGATGAACATAATGTAAGAAGCTTATTTACGGAATATGAAGGTACCTTTTGAAAGCACTTAAAGCTAATTTAGTGCGACCGGCAAACAAAAGCAAGGAAAGAAAAAAACAGTTCTAAAAACAAAGCAAATTTAAAAAGGCTCACACAAAAGCATTAGTTTGTGAGCCACAGACTCTTATCTGTAGGCCTACATAAAGAAGACATAATGACATCTTGTGGCAAAATAAATAAAATCAGAATCAAAAACACATTTATCTGCATTTTTAAAAGAAAAATGCTTTTTTTTTTTTTACTTGTAATTTCTCGGTGGTTGACAGTTGAAAAAATATCCAACGAATTTGCTTTTACTCTTCACGAACTACACGCATAAGAGTGAAATATAATAAGCGAAAATAGAGACGAACAAAAAGACGATTCTTTTACAAATTCTTAACAGTTTCAGCAAAATTGAATCAAAATGGTTTTAAGTCCAACTTGAAGAAACCACTGGGATTCATATACTTTGTAGTTAATAATTCTATTTCATATCCCAAAAGAGAATTATAATCAAGTAACCAATGTACCGTAGCCCTAGTTCGATATTTACAGAATTTATGAAGACTTTCTCTTGATCAAGAACTTACGAAGATAAATAAGTGAACTTTTTCTGAACGTGATTACTAAATTAGGTACACCAGCAGAGAATGATATACGTTAACCTAAATAAAATCACTTTTGTAACAACTGTAACTAATTAATTATGGTTGTAGTTCTAGGTATCCTTTTAAAGATTACTGTTGACTTATAACAAAATATGTCCATAGGATAAGTTTGAATTAAGGTTTCTCAGGCAAGCCGGCAACTTAATTAACTATATATGGGAAATTGAAACATGCGAAATCTATATGATTTTTAATTATAAGTAACATTTATCTTGTTTACAACACGTAGCAACGACTGATAGTGACACAAAGAATATACCGACCACGTTTGCAAACTTGCATCATAAGAGAGCAACGTGCTGAGACCTGATAGTTATGAATCTGAGGAAATTAATCCCAGAGAAAGATACACGGAAGAAGGTACGCCACTATGTTGATTCCTCTCCGTTGTATGTATGAACTAAAAGTGTAGCAGTGTGTAGAAAGAATTAAAGGATAAATACTGGTTGTTCATCAGCAATGCTGAGGTCTTTCGTGCACTGCTACCACTAATGGTATTTTATCATGTGTGAAAATAGGACATTATTTGTTAACACCATTGTCACTGAGTTGAACATCATCACCGGATCAGCTCATGTCATCATTCGTGACTTTCTCAAATACCTCATACAGTGCTCCAGGGGAGTAGATCCAAATACAAATGACAACGTTATCTAGCTAAATGTTCGACTTCCTTGCGCGCATTAGCACAGAAGATGCAATGAACCTGGATTTATCATTATAAGCCAGAATCAAGGAGTCACTCAAAGGAATGATTGTAGCACAAATATCGATTCACAATGCAAACGTAATGTTCATTCAATGCGTCCTTTCTGATTTCTGATTTGAGAATTATTCATTGTAGGCGTCGACTTTGGGCTCCAAGTTGGAAATGCTGTATCTAAAAAAAAAAAGTAGAATTCCACCCATGTCAGGAATCACCTCCCGGAAATAACGTCCTTTGTTTTGAATCTCCCTGGAGATATCCTTTATTTAACTTTTGTGAATTTCGAGTTTTCTCCCCTATCTTGTTCATCGCACCTTAAATTTTGGTATTCTCCATATTTCACCATACTATATCAAATGCATTGTGCTTGATTCAGATTTCAGCAACAACATATCGTGACCTTCCCTTGTTAATTTAGCATAAGTACGACAATTCCTCATTTTACAATATTATAATGAGAATCGGACCTGAAAATAAAATAATAATAATAATAATTTAATATCTTTATTAGAGTGCTACGAACAATACAATACCAATATAGCACTGCAACATAAGGATACATATTGGTTACAGATGTAGGCAAAGAATTGGATACACAATAACAAAGAAAATGATACATATGAATAATAATAGTAATAATAATAATAATAAATTAATTTAATTTATTAAAGTGCTACGAACAGCTGAAGAACCAATATAGCACTGAGTCAGATACAGAAATTACAAAAAAGAAAGAAGTGAAATATGCATAAAAGGATACAAAACATTACAAGTAAAAACACTCATTACCCAAGATTAGAATTACATATCGATATTTTGAGTAGTATATCTCCCCTTTTACACATTGTCAAAATTTTGTTTACTATGAGGAGACATTTAAGTTCAATCTTACTATAAAATATCTATGGTTAATTTCATTAACTAGTATCATCATAATTATATTTTTTATCTAGTACCTTTCACTTCTATATCAAAGTAATCACACCAAAATTAAAAGAAAAATTCTATGTCAAATTTAAAACATAACAGTATTAAGAAAAACCTTTGTACATAACAACCTGATTCACAACTCAATTTACTCTTATTGAAAGGCTACTATGAAAGGCTCAATCGCCGATAAATCAATCAATAGTCAAATACACATTAAAATAAAGTCAATAGTTATTATATAGTGATATATATATATATATATATATGCCCGAGAAACCGGGACATGACCGGGAAAACGCGACTGTCGCCCCAAAAGGCTTCTGCCACTAACTGGGAGGAGACCCTTTAATTCCTCTTGCAAAGGCTTAAGGGAACCGACCGGGATAGACGCCTAATGTTCACGTTCACGTCGTGGGGCCTGTTAGTACCCAAGCAACTGCTTGGCGAACGAACATGGATGGGCTGCTCACCAACCCGCAATAGCTGACAGCGTGGTGAATCAAATATCAGCACCACTAATTTCTTTATACATGATGGTACAAGTAAGGAAACAGCCTCGGAGAACCTCATTGCCCAGAAGACGGAATGCAGCTGGCAACGGCAGCGGTCAGTCCTGACTCCTGCAGGAAGTCAGAGGGTCAAAATGCACGGGTTTGGACTGTAGACTGCCAGGACACCGACACGGCAACTCGAACGGACATATACGTGCCCTCAACTGTCTCTCAACTGTCAGTCACTTGCAGGAGAGGACAAATTAGAAGAAATACAGAATGAACTTAAGAGGATTAAGTGGGACATCATAGGACTATCAGAACTGTGGGGGAAGAATGAAGAACAGTTGGAACTACCGTCAGGGCACACGTTCTACTTCAACGGAACAGAAAATGGAAAACCGACAGAAGTCGCCTTTATAATTAATAAAGACCTGAAGACACGGATCACAGAAATCGAAGGAATTTCAGATAGAATCGCACGGGTAGTAATAAAGATAAACAACAGGTACACTATGGAAATTATACAAGTGTATGATCCAACATCCTCACATCCGGAGGAGAAAAGCGAAGACCTATACGAGGAGATACAGAAGATTTTGGATAGTAGCAAATCGCATTACAAAATTGAAATGACAGACTTCAATGCGAAAGTAGGAGCCAGGCAGTGCAGTGACACGAAAGTGGGAAATTGGCAAAAGAAACAAGAGAGGAGAGAAGTTAGTGCAATTCTCAGAAGTCAATAGACTGTTCATTTCCAATACATTTTTCAAGACGGCGCCCCAGAGGAAGTGGACATGGAAACGCCCAAATGGGACCAAAAACGAAATAGACTACGTTCTATCTAATAACAGGGAAATTCTGCAAGACGTGTCTGTTTTCAACAGTTTCAAAGTCTCGAGTGATCATAGGATGGTGAGATGTAAGCTGAAACTAAATACTAGACTTGAGAGAAAGAAGCTTATCAGAGGAAAACCGCCACTTTTAGATCTGGAACATTTTGGGGAAAGAACTAAATAAAACCGTAAGGAAGAAAATAAGAGAGGATGTACGAAGATATAACGAAAATCTTGTTAGAAATACAATCGAGGAGAACAAGAGCCTGAAGAAAACTAAACAGCAGCTTATGATAGGGAAAAAACAAATAATTGCAGTTAAGAGACCAGACGGGACCGTAACACGAAATAAGGAAGAAATTATCAACATATTTGAATATTTCTACAGAGAATTGTACTACTCCGAAGAGCTAGTAAATGAAGACTCAGAAGAAAATGATGTAGATGTTCCAGATGTAATGAAAGAAAAAGTGGATAAAGTAATTCGAGGGATGAAGAACGGAAAGTCGCCATGAGAAGATGGACTCACAGCAGAGATGTTTAAATGGGGAGGTGAAAACATGAAAGAGGAACTTGCGAAATTATTCACAATGTGCCTGAGGAAGAGAGAAATACTGTCAAGTTGGAATAATGCTGTTATAATTTTGTTGTACAAGAAAGGGGACAAAGACCAATTAGTTTCCTGTCAGTTCTATACAAAATGTTCAACAAAGCTATTTTGAATAGTATTGAACGGGACTCGGATTTTAACCAGGGAAGGGAGCAAGTCGTGGATTTAGAACAGTGGACCACATACAAACTTGGAATGAAGTTATGGAAAGGACTAATGAATATGAACTTCCACTATGTTTGGGATTCATAGATTTCGAAAAAGCTTTCGATTCGGTTTCCTTGTCAACAGTACTTAAATCAACTGAACATCAAGGCATCGAAAATGCGTACATCAAGCTATTGCGAAACATTTATTCGACTACCACATCTGTCATTAGACTACATCAAGAAAGTGAAAAATGTAAAGTTGGAAAGGGGGTAGGGCAAGAAGATTCAATTTCCCCAAAAGTGTGCGGTTCTGGAGAGAGTGTTCAAAAATTTAAATTGGGATGAAGTTGGAATTAAGATTAATGGCGAATATCTTCATCACCTATGGTTTGCAGATCATATAGTTATGTTTGCTTCAAATGCGGAAGAACTATAAACCAGAATGGAAGAACTGAATAATGAGAGTTCGAAAATAGGCCTTAAAATGAATTTAAGTAAAACAACGGTCATATACAATCAACATGCTGCAAAAAGGGAAATAAAGATTAGCGGAGAGACAATAGGCATAGTTGATAAGTATGTTTACCGAGGCCAGCTCAAAACATCGAATGGCAAGTTGACTGATGAAATAAATAGAAGATGTAAAATGGCGTAGAGTTCGTTTGAAAGACTACACTTTATTTTCAAAAGCAAACTACCAATGTGTCTGAAGCGTAAACTTTATAATCAGTGTGTCTTACCTGTGATGATGTACGGCTGTGAAACTTAGACATTGAATGCGCAAACGACTCAAAGATTGAGAGTCACACAAAGAGCAATGGAAACATGCATGCTAGGAATAACCAGGAGGGACAGGAAGACAAATGAATGGATTCGCGCACAAACAAAGGTAGAGGATGTAATCAAGACTGCGAAGAAGATGAAGTGGAAATGGGCCGGTCACATAGCTAGACGAACAGATGGAAGGTGGACGACAAATGTACTACATTGGATTCCTAGAGAAAAGAAACGACCGAGACGACGTCCAAATGTAAGATGGGTAGATGAAATCAAGCGTTTTTCAGGAGCTACATGGATGAGGATAGCATCAGACCGAGATGTGCGGAAAGAAAAGGGGGAGGCCTTCATCCAGCAGTGGATAGAAAACGTCTGAATATGATATATATATATATATATATATATATATGAGCTCTTGCGTAGCCTCGCGCTCGATTTATATGCTAGCGGTCCCGAGTTCGATTCCCGATGGGGGTTCAAAAATTTCGGTGTTGACCCCAGCATTGTGAAGACAATTGGGGAGCTGCTGTGAATAAAAGATAGTGGTGATCACAGTGAGAGCTTCGAGTCTCCTCTCCCAACCCGTCTGGTCAGTGTGGGAGCAGTAGACCAACTCCTCCCTTCGGGGAGAGGCCTCATCCA
>JAGDQP010007208.1:0-61545 GCA_022664845.1 Lepisma saccharinum
GAAATTTTCAGAATATAGTACTTATGACCTGACAAACAGATTTAGCGCAATTTCGAACCAAAATGCTGTTGGCCCCTTTATCTACCCAGCTCAAAGATGGCCAGTTTCGCCTTATTTTCTGGCCGTTTTTGAAGTTTCCGCTGTCTGAAATTATCAGAATATATTCCTTTGACCTGACAAACAGATTGAGCGCAATTTCGAACCAAAATGCTGTTGGCCCCTTTATCTACCTTGCTCAAAAACGGCCAGTTTCGTACTTATTTTCTGGCACTTTTGAAGTTTCCGCGGTCTGAAATTTTCAGAATATACTACTTGGGATCTGACAAACAGATTTAGCGCAATTTCGAACCAAAATGCCGTTGGCCCTTTTATCTACCCTCTGACCCACATTTCTTTAAATTCCTAGTGGTGGTGTGCAATACTCAATGTATCGCGAAGAATCATGATTTATAATTATCTCTATACACAGACATTCAATGTTATCGACATAATAAGTCATTTGTCATGAGTAGGGATACATATGAGTTCAAACAGTTTCATAAATGCTATGGCGGATGACTGCTATTTAACCAAATATACGCCCTATACCTAGAATAACTATTCCCCCAGGTTTCCGGAGAGTTTCCTCTGATTAAGACATTTATTTATTTCCGGTAATTTTTTCCCCGGTTCGAAGAATAAATATTCTTCGAAAAAAAGTCTGAAACAAGCATTGGAGAACGACTTCTTTTTAGAGCTATCAGATGTACTTTATTCAGGGATTCTAATTTTGTATTCTGTACCTTTTCCCCCTAAATCTTTGAAATGTACTATTTTTTTGTATTTCTTTTTTCCTAAAATTGCATTAGGAATACTCTGATTGACTTAAGCGCTTGTCATTTCTAAATTCAAATTGAATGAGTATAGACTAAGTATTAGCAATATGGTACTCTTTCATGTAGTGGTGGAGAAAAATGAAAAGGGTGCTAAATTTACTGTTGCAACAGGGAAGAAGTGGAAGTATCTACTTTCTCCCCAGAATCACTGGAAACAATATGCTCACCTTATTAATATCAGGGGTCGGCTAGTAGTGAGAGTACTACAAATCGCCCTAAAATATTAGGGGTGGTGTTCATCCGTGCTCATTTTTGCATCCGTTACATGAGCGCGAACGCTGCAAACGTTGCATGCGTTATTTGATTTTACTTTTAACAGCTCTCTACGTATGCTTAAGGATTATTTTTAGGTTAACTTTTTACATAAACAGTTATTACATGCATTGTTTAGACACTTACCCTAAATATTATTAGGTTGACTTTTTATATACATGGTACCTACGTCATTATTTTTAAGAATTTATACACTAATGATAGCAGAGGATGGTAATACATTGAATTGTTATTTTATTGTATAAACATTTTAAATTACCTAACGTAAATGCAATTTTACAATTTGATTTGCAACCGCATGCTCCGATCACTCCGAGTTTACACTCGTAGTGTCAGACGCACAACTTAACATATACAACATCGATTTGTCTTAAACGCGAACACAATTGTTAGTCGATTGACCTTTGTATGAAGATATAATTTTTTACTGAAAGACTAACATGAAACTTGAATTCTTTTCTGTAGAGAAACTGATTTTACTGCTATATTACCTTATTGGAAAGAAGTGAGGACAATTAGAACAGTTTTGAAATTCTATTTTGTTGTTAACGAGAGAAACTTTTAACAATACCTGGTTGTTTCGCCTTTCTTAGAATCTGCAGAAAGAACATACCTTTCAGTTTATAAAAACACCCGTTTGCAGAACCGGGTTCTGCAAGAAAGAGTCGGAAATATTTTTAAAGTTGAAACGATACATCACCACCCCCAATCTTTATCATCTTTATCGCACGATCAAACCAGTTGTGCGGCATTATCTTTCATGTTTGCTTGTTTCTGCTGTAAAAGCTGGAACATCGGAAAGAACTTTGTAAACAAAATAAGTAAATTGGCGTGAGGTGTCATAAAAGTCTAAATTTACAAGCAGGTAGTTTTTATTTCCCCTTGTTTATAGCTGGACGGATTTATGATAGGCAACCGTTAAAATCCAGATTCAATAAAGTGTGAAGGTATTTTTATGGGGAATTTTAAACGGGAAACAACTTCTCGCTTTAGATATGCCAAGGAGACCCGATAGCAAATAACTAGGTCAAAGCAGAGAGTAGTAGATGTCAAATATCTTCGGGATATTAAACTGGTTTTGGCATTAGTGGTTTTATAGCTTGGAGGTTGTTGGCGTCTGGTGATGTAAGGAGTGGAGGTACTGCACCCTCTAACAGAAGGTCATTTTAGATGTTTACATGTTATCCTAACTTACATTTGATTATAATTTGATGAATATTATTTGATAATGAATAAAATGCAGAGTAGCATAATTAGGAATTGGATTATTTTTATATGAAATGGATTTTTGATTTTTTACTTCTTCTCGCCTTTCACTAGAAATGCTATACTGAATGAATTGACATATCCAACTTAAATTTGGGGACTTTGATGTTTTTAATGTAAGAAAATAATTATTTACTGATGCCTCCATGCCAAGTATGGATGCATCAGCTTTAGCATGTATGAAGATTTCCTTACTTTTAAGAGGAAAAAATACCAAAACCGCCAACGCGTTCTACCATAATTTCAAATAAATCACCTGCTATTCTCTGTTGTAAAATAATATCCTCTTCGTTCTGTTTAATCTAATTTCATTTTCACAAACCTTCTTAACATTTTTGGAACCCAATGCACTATCCCCATCCCTCCAAGTAATGGTACGCTTAATCACATATCTGCTTTCCCTTTGCAGAAAGAGTACAGTCCCTATTATAAGAAAAGGTATTTTGATTTTCAACACTAGTGGAGGTAAAAGCAGTAGGAAGCCCTCGTTCAAAATTGTATGCACGATTTAACATCATGAGACTTTAGTCCTAGATTTCATATCGTTTGTAATACACTTATGCCATATTGATTGTAAAATAATTAGGTAGAACGAATATAGTACTAAAATAAACCATCTCGAATTTTATCACCTCCTTTAAACAAAGCTAATATTTTGGTTATGCCATGTTGAACTATATACTATGAAGAATGTTTACGAACAGAAATATACATCTCCTAAGCTACGTGGTGATTTCATTCTTAAAATTTTTACGATATAATGAACCTTATATATTGTATACTTGTTTGAATTTTAACTTAGTTTGATACAGCTGAAGCATAAAAATGCCTAACTGTATGATTAGTTATAATTACGAATAAATATTGAGAGTTTTTGAAATAGAAATAAAACAATCGAATTGAAGTAACAAGAAACATTTATTATACGATTTCATAAACATGTTGATAATGCTTACTTTCCTTAATAAGGAAGATGAGGAAATAAAATATTTGATTCTACAATATAAATAATAATCGCAACTTTGTAACGGAAAACTTTGGAAAACAATTTTTAGTTTCTTATTTTACCGAAAGTAATTTAGTTTCAAAAAAATATTTACAAAAAGTTTTTAATTTCCAAAGTATTTTAGTTACAAAATGCAACGATGCTATATTTCTTTTTATATTAAAATAAATTTTGATAAGAGAATAAAATTATATCTTAATATTATTTGCTACAATAACCATCGAGAAGAGCAGAATAATCTTTCTTAAATATTGGATTAAGATTCCTTCGCTTATTATTAACCTGTTGATGCGTTTTCCACTGTCCTTTGCAAATGATTTTGTAGCCTGCATTACGTAAGTTATTGCTTGGAATAATGATTTGTCGACTATCATACTTATGAGTAACTAAATTGTAAAAGTGATTGAAAGTTATTAGCTGTTTTGCACGATAATTTAAAGTTATACCTTGAATTTTGTAAACATATTCCACTTCACATTCTTATCTTTTTCAAAGTCCTTAAATGTTACTTGTAGTTTGTTTTCTGATATAAGATCCACATGTTGAACTTCCAAATGAGCCGACCTTTAAATTTTCAAAGAGCTTTTTACATCTGCGAAAATTCGGGTTTGTGGAAGATTAGTTCTTTCTCCCCATTTACCAAATAAGGATTGGAGGAATATTTTAGAAATATATCTCATTCCCTGGTTATACTGAATCTTGTCATAGTCAAGACGTATACCTTCATACTTTTCATAATCATGAATATACCTTTGCTTTTTCTCTTCTGTCGTACAATTTTCAGAAAACAAACTGGCTTGCTGTTTCATTTTGAGAAAAGTAGCTACACAGGGTTTGAATAGTCCCTCAGTCATTTCCATTTCCCAAATTTCATAGGTATTAAGAACAGTAAAGCCTTTCTTTAAAACTATATAAAGTTCAGGAGTACTAAATACTCCCTTGATTACACGTTCTTCGTTATTATGTGTACAGTTGTCATTATTCATTTCATTCATACAAAACCTGCATAAGCCAAAGATGAGACGTTTATGTGCATTATATGGTAAAACAGGTATAGCAAGATCCTTAGGAGGAGGTATCTTACAATGAACTAATCGATGAACATTAGCAGGATCAGGCATGTTTTTCTCCTTATGAAATTTAATTTTTCCTGTTGGCATAGATTTCGTGGACATAACCAATGGATAAAGTGAGGTTACTTCGATGTATGCTAAATACTCATCATCACTACATTCATATAAGGCACGAAAGCATTCACTGCTTCCCCTTTTAAATGCGTCTTTAGAACGTAAGGCATCTTTCATTTGACAACATTAATTTCTTATGAAACTGGAATTTCAGGTGAGGATTGAATAAGTTGGTTCAACTCACATTCCCAGATGAATACATCTTTACATGAAGAAATTCCTGTCTTGCTAATGCTGCCTTATATCGATCCTGTAAGGTATGTCCGTAAACATCAATATAATAATGATGAAGTTGAGTAATACAGGTATGTTCATACGAGTAACAGCCATAGAATTCGCAAGCAGTACGATTTTTCTTATCATATCCATCCAGTTTAAACAGCTTAAATTGAATTTGACCTCCATTTTCTGCAGTTTGCAATTTCATATTATTTTCATACTCTATATATTTCACCCATTGTTTTGCCGTTTTACTTCGCTGGTCAGGATGTTGGAAACCTAAGGGAGGAATGATTGGAATAGTATTTTCTTTGAATTAATGTGAACTGAAGCATTTCGTTGCACATGAGGAAATAGTGCTTCTCTGGAGGAAACATATTATAGCAGCCGATTACTCTTCAATATGGTCTGAAAATTGATTCAACGCTAGTGTTAAAATTAAATCATCATTCTTACAATACTCTAAGATTTCTTTTTGAAAAAAGCTTTTTAAAAACACGTTTCTTATGCCAAGCAGTAATTACTTCATCTTCTTTTCTGTTGACTCAATATCATAAATTTCAAGTTTCGGTTATAGTCCAACATAAATTTCATGGTTAGGAAAGTTAAACAGATACGGGAAATCACCTTTCTTGAGAGATTCAATCAAACCTAATGTTTTAGGGAGGTCAGCTCATATAACCCCATGAACAAATATGTTTCGCGGAATATGACATTGTTTACAGTTAGCTGAATAATCTTTTGTCCTTTTCCAATAATGTAAGGTAGTAAATATTTTTCTGATGAGAGATCGTGCAACTAATAATATTTCAAAACGAGAGATCCATTATGTGAAAGTCCTACTACATTTGTTCTCTGTTCTACTGTAAGACATGAATTACAATTGTTTCCATATTATAAAATCCCTCTGATCTGCGTTACCAAAAACACTACAGCTATAATTTGACTACATATTCTCACATTTATACCGCCTTTGAGATGCTCAAATTAAATTTGGCACATGTTCATAATCCGCGTTTTAATTAGTATCTACTAAGATTGTCTCCACAACAAAGATAATATATAAGAAATCATTAACGCGTTTTAGCTTTGTTGGTTTAACAAAACAGGAGTGAGTTTCATCAAGTGAATGTTACATAGTTTGCAATAATGTTCACCACAAACATGTATTGTTTTTCTATTATGTCGAACGATCTTTACACCACACTGAGAACAAAGTTATACATAATAACATAAAGGTTTCTCATTGGCTTTGGATTTGTGTTGAACATAACAGGTCTGATTCGGAAATGTGCGACGACAATACTGACATTTAACACCCTTTTCATTAACACTATCATCATTAACTGTGTATCATCATGACACACTTCACAATGAGGGCATAAATATTGGCATTTATCTAATCGACATTCCTAAGAAGGTTACATCATAACAATACCCACTACTTCCTAAAAATTCTGTGATACTTTCAATTACGTCATAATGGCTGTTTTCATATTTTAGAACAATTTGTTATCAACTGGCGGTCCTGAATACAGTATTACATACTTCCGGCTCATTTGATCACGTACAAAGACAATAATCTGAACTGATCATAATATTTGTAAATTGATTTGCATCTTCAATACTCCCACCACTCTAACTCAATGAATATACTTTCGCAAAATATCACAATTCTGCAGCTGCACAAGCCCACTTCTTAGGATGTATTTTCATATAACATGCCTTTTTAAATACCTCATCCGCTCGTAGTTTCCCCAAAACCAGGGCCAGGCGAGACTGTCAGGAACATATTCAACTGGAATAATGTGTTTTTGAAGATATTTATCTAAGTGCAAATATTTGTCATTGCCATGGCACCCTTGGCCTGGAAGAGGATCTGAAATGTTAGCTTTTACAGCAACCTTTTCTCCTAAGAAAAACTCTCGTTAGAATTGAGAACATTTTCAATACTTCGAAGAATATGCTCTACATTAAGATGCGCACAGAACCGCCATGGTATGTAAAGTGGCTTACCTACCTTACTATTTGAACTCTACATCGTAAACCTTCTACGGAATCAGAATCAACATTTCTAAGTAAATACTTCATAACAAGCTCAAACATACTCTTTACAAATTCCTCTGGGTCAGTAACTGTCTTTGCTATGGAGTTAATGGTGATTTCATGTCCTTGAAAACGGAAGTTTGGATAGTTTTATTCACATTCTCCTATAATTACAAAGTCACTATTTTCCCCCATCGTACAACATAGCTAAATTATTGTCCTTCATCCACTGATATATATTAATATCGACGGAGGCGCACTCTCCCATTTTAATGCGTGCGTCATTGTCACTCTTCATAACAAGCTCTTGAACAGTAGACTCACAAGCCCTATTTAGCATTCTTACTCCTTCACATACATTTATTCGAATGGAAAACTTGTTTTACACAAAGCCGAAATAGCTAAAGTTTGATTCAGCAGATCTTCACACTCCAAGAGCTAAGTACAAACTAAAATATTATCATAATAAGTGTTGGATATATCATACGAGCGTTGACGCGAACGAAAATTATCATACTAATCTAACCTGCGCAGAAGAGATGTGCACTAGCATAAACTTTGCAGGAAACTTTCATACAAACACAGACAATACTTTAATATATCTAAAACCTAAAATGGGAAACAAGTAACTAACTCTGCTGCGCAGGTTCTCAAGCCGTATTCCGTTAAGCTTACATCCTGCTGCTCGCACAAAAATATAAAACACTATACATGCCTAAGTTGTGATAGTTCTACAAATCATCCCAAAATTTAAAGCAACGTTTGCGGCGATCACACATATGAAAACCATCCTGTATAGTTAGCTAACGCAAGCAACGCTCATGGAGATCGCTCCCAAAAAAGCCGTCTTATTATTTTCGGGCGTTTTGTAGTACTGTCACTACTTGAGGAATGTAGTGTTTTATATTTAGGTGCGAGCAGCGGGATGTAAGCTTAAAACGGAATATGGTTCGAGAACCTTCACAGAAGAGTGAATTACTTGTTTCCCCGTTTGTTTTAGATATATTAAAGCATTATCTGTGTTTGTAAGAAAGTTCCCTGCACTAGTTTATACTAGTGTGCATCTCTTCTGCGCAGGTTAGCTTAGTCTTCGTTCGCGTCAGCGCTCGTATGATATATTCAACACTCATTACGATAATACTTTAGTTTGTACTTAGCCCTTAGATTGTAAAGATCTGCTGAATCAAATTTTAGCTATTCCGACTTTGTGTAAAAGAATTTTTCCATTCGAATGAATATGTGTGGTGTTAAAATGCTAAATAGGGCTGGTGAATCTACTGTTCAAGAACTTGCTATGAAGAGTAACAATGACGCCCGCATTAATATGGTGGAATGGGATAATGATCACATGTCGGTAATCACATATATAAGTGGATGAAGGACAATAATATAGCCATGTTGTATGATGTGTGAAAAATTAGTGAGTTTTAAATTATAGGTGAACGTGAGAAAACTATCTAAACTTGGGTTTTCTAGGACGTGAAATCACCAAATACTTCATAGCAAAGAAAGTTACTGACAGAGGAATATGTAAAGAGTGTTTCAGTTTCTTATGAAGTATTCACTTAGGGATGTTGATTCTGATTCCCAAGTAGATTTACGATGGAGAGTTCAAATAGTAAGGTAGGTAAGCCACTTTACATACCATGGCGGTTCTGTGCGCATCTGAATGTAGAACATGTCCTTCGGAGTATTGATAATGTTCTCAATTCTAACGAAAGTTTTTCTTAGCTGAAAAGGTTGCAGTAAAAGTTAAAATTTCAGATCCTATTCGGCGCCAAGGACGTCATGGCAATGACAAATATTTGCCTTTAGAAAAATATATTCAAAAACATGTTATTCCAGTTGATTACGATCTTCACTGTCGGGCCCGGGCTGATAAGGAATTTAAAAAGGCATGTTATACGAAAACACTTCATAAGAAGTGGGCTTGTGCAGCTGCAGAATTGTGTTATTTTACGAAAGTAGATTTATTGAGTAAGAATGGTGACAGTATTGAAGATGTAGATCATTTTCAGAAATATTATGATCAGTATCAGATTATTGTCTTAGTACGTGATCAAATGAGCCGGAAGTATGTAATACTGTATTCAGGACTGCCAGCGGATAACATGGGTTCTAAAATATGAAAACAACCATTATGACGTAATTGAAAGTATCACAGAATTTTTAGGAAGTAGTGGGTATTGTTATCATTGTCTTATGTCTTATGAGGAACGTGGATTCCACAAATACCAATATGTATGCCCACATTGTGAAGAGAATCAAGATGATATCGATAGTGTTCATGAAAAGGGTGTTAAATGTCAGTATTGTCGTCGCACATTTCCGAATCAGACCTGTTATGATCAACACAAATCCAAAGCCAATGGGAAACCTTTATGTTATTATGTTCAACTTTGTTCTCAGTGTGCAGAAAAGATCGATAGACGTAATAGAAAAACAAAACATGTTTGTGGTGAACACTATTGCAAACTATGTAACATTCACTTGATAAAACTCACTCCTGTTTTGTTAAACCATCAAAGCAAAAACATGTTAATGATTTTTATATATTATCTTTGTTGTGGAGACAATCTTAGTAGATACTAATTAAAACGCGGATTATGAACATGTGCCAAATTTAATTTGAGCATCTCATAGGTGTTATAAATGTAAGAATATGAAGCAATCTTTTAGCTGTAGTGCTTGAGGTAATGCAGGTCAGAAACATTTTATATTTTATAATATGGACACATTTGTAATTCATGTCTTAGAGTAGGGCAGGGAACAAAGTAGTAGGACTTCCACATAATGGATCTCGTTTCGAAACATTTTTAGTAGCACGATCTCTCATCAGAAAAATATTTACTACCTTACATTATTGGACAAGGACAAAAGATTATTCAGCTAACTTTAAATAATACAATTTTCCGTGATACATATTTGTTCATGGGGTTATATGAGCTGACCTCCCTAAAACATTAGGTTTGATTGAATCTCTCAAGAAAGGTGATTTCCCGTATCTGTTAAACTTTCCTAATCATAAAATTTATGTTGGACTATAACCTAAACTTGAGTTTTATGATATTGAGTCAAAATTAGAAAAGAGGCTGAAGCAATTGCTGCTTGGCATAAGAAACGTGTTTTTAAAAAGCTGGGGTTCTCTTCTGAACTTTCATAATGTAACTAACAATCAGTCATACATATTATTTTTTTCAACTTTTTCTAGATAGTTTGGAAGACACACATGGATGTTATATTCTCTTTATATTATTCTTATTGATACTTGACAGGAGTACTGCGCATAAGGGCTGTTTTCTGCCCCTCAGCCGATTCTAATGAATTTTTGTATGTTTAACGAGATTATATAAAAATTCTAATAAGCCAAATCCTATGTGCATACCACTTCCGGTTATCATGAAAAGCGCGCCCAAAAATGACACATCCTGATTCTAATTTTTATAGTGTTGTTAAAATAAATTGTGGTATCTCAAGAATGGTGTAAGTTACCAAATCCAAATTTCATGTGAAAAGTACTAATTAATATAATGGGCATATGTTACTGCGTAAACTAAAAGACCATATCTTTTACCGCTTTGGAGATAAAAATTAGTTTTCTTACGTAAACATTCAATTTTACTTATAAAAACTGCTTTTTTCCCAGGATACTCTGTATTATTTAACCATCAGCCCCCACTAGTTACAAAACGATATGCCGCTCAAATAATCTCCATATTATGTAGAAGAGCATATTCAAAAATCTATTTGTAACTCATGGGGCTGGTGGTTAGAAGAAATATTTTGTACTCCAAATGAGTACCTCACTTCGAAGTATATGTTTGAAATTCAGCTAAATAAACTACCAATACTAAACCACATTTTGTATGACAAGTACGGATATTATGAACATATCACAATAAAAAATTGTAGTTGATAACTTCAGGCGTATACGAAATAGAAAATATTTGCTGCTTATCTCGCTGACTCTAGGAACACGGACGCTAAAATAGCGTTACACATGCTTAAAAACAACATCGAAGAAATGCGAGCATGACTTCAAGAGGAAGACAATTTCGTTGTCGACAGTGGCTTACGGGATTCACTTCATCTTCTATCTGACTTAGGTTTCCAGCCAGAAATCCACGAGTTCCTGAATTTAATTTAGTTGAATTTTATTTGTGGCCTTTATGCATCTAAGTCTCAGGCCGGGATAGGATAGGGAAAAGGATTCGTAAAAGCGTCGGCCAGGACCTATATTGAAGGTGCCATCCCGGCATTTGCATGGTGTGACTGAGAGAAACCCCTGGAAAAACCTCAGTCAGGATGGCCGGCCGCTGGGATCGAACCCACGACCTCCCAAATGCTACATCAACGCTCCTGATTGGAAACCTAAGTTAGTTAGAAGATGGAGTGAATCCCGGAAGTCTCTGTCGATGATTAAAATGTCTTCCTTTTGAAGTCATGCTTGCGTTTCTTCGATGTCGGTTTTAAGCATGTGTGCCGCTATTTTAGCGTCCTTGTTCCTATTTAGCGAGTAGGCATTAAATATTTTCTATTTCAAACAGGACTGAAGTTATCAACTAGAATTTTTTACTGTGATATGTTCATAATATCCGTACTTGCCACACAAAATGTGGTTTGGTTATGGTAGTTTATTTAGCTGAATTTCAAACATATAGCCTACTTCAACGTGAGGTACTTATCTTTAGAGTATAAAATATTTCTTATAACCACCAGCCCCAAGAGTTACAAATAGATTTTTGAATACGTTCTTCTACATTACCTGGAGATTATTTGAGCGAGGTATCGTTTTGTAACTAGTGGGGGCTGATGGTTTAACAATACAGTTTACTGGAAAAGGTTATTTTTTATAAGTAAAATTGAACGTTTACATAATAAAATTAGTTTTTATCTCCAAAGCGGTTGAAGATATAGCAGTTTAGTTTACACTGTGACATGCTCATTACATTAGCACTTTCCACACGAAATTTGGATTTGATAGCTTACGCCATTCTTGAGATATCATAATTTATTTTTAGCAACATTATAAAAATTTGAATCCGGGAGCGGTCATTTTTGGACGCGCTTTCCATGATAACCGGAAGTGATATGCACATAGGATTTGGCTTATTGGAATTCGAATATGATCTTGTTATTACATACTGTCACGATTTTGTTTGACATAATTTATAACTGGATAAAACCAGATTTGATAGGGACTGTTGGAGGTAAGCTGATAGGTTCTTAAAATACTATAATTAATTTGGCAGAAAAATATCCTAAGATTCAAACAGAGAAAAACTTTAATATTTATAAGTATCCTTTTTACAACGCGTTGAGTTAACAAAATAAGGTAAGGAAAATAGTTCGTTCTTGAATTTAATCTCAAATAATGATCCGAGTAACGTGATTCAGATTGCAAGGGACTGCTCCATACAACTACTACCACTAGACCCAATTCAACACAAACCACTGGACACCGGGGACTTTTAGAGTTTATCACAAAAAATACCACAAGAGATTCCCGGTTTTGTATCCATAACTTAATTAATAAAACTAACAAAAATACCCGTGGGTCCATTAATTATTGGAGCTTCAAGATAATCCCGATCAATGAAGGACTGTAATCCATGAGACCATTTCACGAACATAAATAACAAAAGTTTGGACTGCAGTCACGAAGTTATTTTCTTATTCCATAATTAAACCTGATTACTACTACTTGATTTACTACCCACGAATGTCCGTGAAATGTTGACATGAACTACACATTTAACTTAATAACAAAAAAATGTTCTTATCCCTATATAATAGTACCCATTTTTACAACAGATTGTCATTCAACATGACTATCATGTAACTAGAACACGAGTTCAGTTATCAAATCAGCTGATTGAAAACCTGCTGTGAGGTTATAGAACAACCTCCCAAGGCTTACCTTCCAGTAAAACTGAATGCAAAATCGCAGTTAGCCACCACGTCGAAATGAGGGCAGCACCGTATAGCACATAAACCAAACTTGTATACATGGTGCTGTGTAATCAAGCCGAATCGCGTTACCCAGTAAATAAAACACACGCGCTAACACCCGACACCGTAATTCAACTATTCAATGCTTAACATAAAACAACATTCTCCTCTACACAATTAAACAATCAATTTTAAGAAAAAAAATCATTTGATGTTGTCTCAATACAAAAATTTCATTAGAATTGATTGAGTGGCAGAAAACAGCCCTGATGCGCAGTACTCCTTTCATTTGATAAAGATGAAGAGGACTAAAATTTTTAATATGCATCAATCTTGAATTTGCCAACTCGGCAGGCTTTGGGGGAGTCTCCTGGCTACGTCATGAAATATTACAAAGTGTCCTGCTTTGGGCTTGAGAAGAAACGGTCACTTTATGTAAATACACCTTTCCTCATAAAGTGACATTTCTATCAATGTGTATTACCGATTAAACAGATTACAGGTTGCCTGCAATGCATTCAAAAATACAAAAACTAGAGAAAACGCCTTCTTCAGTGCTCTGAACAGTTTTCTTTGCCAAGCAGACCGACCATCTGCAAGAAACCCTCAGCAAAATGAGAGTGACTGAGTGAGTAGGTGTGCGTGTGTAGGTGTGCGTGTGTGTGTGTGTATAGGGGGGGCACCCGATGCAAACTGCTACATGCAGTCCATGATGAGCTTGCCTTTTCTGCCAGAACAGAGAAAGTCAGAAATCTTTGTTGGACTGGAAAGGTTTATTTATTACCTAAGAAGGGAGGGAGGGAGGGAGCAAAGGTCTACTCTCCCCTCTATGGTCAAGGTCGAATGTCTGTTTTCTGCGGAGCAAAGACACAAACAAAAATTTGAGACTTCCCTACAAAACCCATTTCGGGGTAATACTGCAAAACCAAGGATGCATTCTACGTAATGTGAGAAACTGCCACCTTTGGCAGTAGTGGATAGATGGTAGAGAAGAGAATTTGAGACTATTTGACACCTTACGTCACTTCTACGTAGAGTTTGTGAATTACACATAATTGAAACGAAGGAAAATCATTCTGAGGGAAAGCCAAATGTTTAATCTAGTATTTAAACAAAAATGCACATTAAAAACATAAAAATCTTTCGCAAGAACGAAAGCTAAAGCCAAGTATCTGGAAGGCGCATACAAGAAATGGACATACTGACTGTACATACATACATGTAACAATTTATATAAAATAATCTGCAAACTTCCAGGCTTTGTCAATGATTTCATGTCCAAGTACAATGCTTGTGGAAACAAATGTTTTTGTTTCATGTTATTTCTCTGATTCCTTACGTATTAGGCTACGAAATTAATTGGCATAATTAAATAGTAATTATTATTCAATTAATCAGCACATTTTTGCAAACATCACTGACAATCAAGCAAACACGGTCTATTTTGTTATTTGGAACTAAAATCTATATAATTAATGTAAAATTAGCAGAGAATAAAAACCGAGAAATGCCCCCTTAAGTTTTCCGGGCCCGGCCTAGGTACATTCGGGCTGGATTGGGCCGAAAAATTGCAGGTCTCTACTACAGAGTGTGTCAACTACAATGCAAGATTTTTTTCAGATCTATTTGGAGTGGCTTCTCTTTAAGGAGAGCCAACATGAAAACACTTCCATTACGGCACAGCACTCTGAAGTTAACAGCACTTTTGCGTATGCACACCGCAAACCGGGGGCTGCGCCGCCCAGCTCCTTTCGGACGCACCCTGAATCCTGCCTTGGAGGGTTTATATACATCCTAATTTTTAGTGGTCTCTTTTAAAATTATAAATCACTACTTTTATGAACTTTCCTTTCCTGTATTTACATAAAAAACGAAAACGCTTTAATTTTCTTTTAATAAATATGTAAAAACCGACGCCAGGGTTCGAAATTCCTGGGACTTTCGGATCAGCTTACCGACGCCTTAATCACAAGACCAAACTCGAGCTGCCATATTGAGCGCTACGCGAGAGTGGACTATTCGTACCGGAAGTGTTTCCACTGAGTGCTATTTATAACAGAAGCTATGCGAATACTTCTGAAAAAATGCACAATATAAACCTTCTTTTATCTCCTCAGAGTTATTTTAAATGCAAATTGTGAATCCATACTTTTTGAGGGAAATGTAGCATGTCAGCACTACGAAAAACCACGCTAGTACGGGTAAAAAAAAATATTTCAGGACGGACGCCGCACGTACCGGCTCCACCTTGGTGACGGGTCTACCGAAAATATGGTGTAAGTTACAGCCAGGTAGTGAAGATGTATGTGTGTATAATGGTCTTTTGTATACTAGAGTAGATTCTGATTCTGGAAATTGGAGATTGCTAGTGCCAATGTCATTGGTACTTAGAGTTGTTACCGAGATACATAATGAAGGTCACTTTGGCATCCAGAAAGAGGCCACAATTTACTTCTACGTTGTGGAAAGAGTTTTGTTAATCTTTAGGTATGAAGCACATATTAATTTGTCCGTATAATGAAAAAGTAATTCTGTGGAGAGATTTCACAGGGAAGCAAATAGACTTTTGCGTTTATTTTCACCATGACCATAAGCTTTGGAGTACTAGAATAACTAAAGTACAGACTCTACTAAATTTTTCTGTGTCTTTAAGACAGGCTATGCTCCTTGTGAACTTTTCTTGAACTATTCAGCTATTGACGGCTTTAAGAGATCCATGTCATAGCCTAAGGAGTTAGATTTTGTAGATATTAAGTTAAGGCATCAGACTGTTCTCTTGAATTCCTCTAAAAGTCACAAAAGAAACGAGAAATTGGTCAAGAACACTTTGAAGCTTGAACCTGGTAACTTGGTCTTTGTTTAAACCTACTTTTTGAGTTCTGCTATAGATCGTACTATTAGAATAGACATCATAATAAATAGACTTAGCACGCTTCCCCAATTCTAGCTGCGCTAAAACTAACAGATTTTTGTTCAGAGCAGGTGATTTTAAATCCATCCGCTAGGTAGCTCTGCCATAGACGTCATATTTCAAAATCGCGTGCTCTGAACAAAAATCCATTAGTTGTAGCGCAGCAGAAATGGGGAAGAGTGCTAAGTCTTATCTATTATGAGGTCTATGCTATTAGTAAATACTTCCTAAAGAATATTGGTCCATTTATTATTAAAGAGGTTAGACATAATAGTGTAAAATTAACTACTCCCGATGGAAAAGAAGCAGTATGCATAATACTGATAATATTAAATAATTGTTTAATTGCTCGGCTCAAAAGAAGGCTGAACTATTGCAACCGTAAAAAAAATGGTTTTGAGTAGAAATTTTCTTTTTTAATGAAAGCATAGTTGTTGTTTTTTTATCTTTGCGGGGCCAGATTGTAGTAACTGCAACATATAAGCTTTCTTTCAAGTCTTTGCATTTGAGTACTTTAAGAATATATCGGTAGATGGCTCTACTTTCGCTAGTGTCGTCTGTGAGCTGGAAGTGACCTCTAGTTGAGACTTCTGACCGAAGATGCGATCGAGTGGAGACGTTTGTCTCGTCCCCAGCTCCTCCCTGCTGTGTCTCTGTGTGAGTGTACAGGTGTTTTACAAAGTGTCTTGATTCAAAGTGTCAGTACTTTGACTAACAATTGTTTTGCAGTAGTAGAATCGATAATTAGTGAAATATTGACTAGCGTGTGTGTGTGTTAAGGTCTTTGGACCTTAATATATTTTGTGCAGAAAATAGAACAGCACTCATGACAGCATCAAACAATTTTTTACGTAACAATACCATATAGATTGATTATCATCAAATTAAACATCGATTGGATATCGTTGAGGTACACTCATGCTCAAACAATTTTTCGCATGTCTTTATTTGACAGTTTTTGACAAATAATATTTTTCTCCTTGAATTCTGGCGTTCGATTAATTGTTAAAAACGCGAAGTATGTAAAGACGAATATTTCCTGAAATTTTGTCACAAAAATATTAATAAATAATGAAATTATAACGAAAAAAACAGAAACATGAAGAAATGATAAAAAAAAAATTAAGTCCAAAAGTGAGAAATTTGGCAACATAGGAAAATTGACGGAGAAATTCAGAGAAAAGAAGGGTTATTTCTCTTGGCTCTATGAAACAGTGTATATCTTTAGTATTACCAGCAACTGAGATTATAGACAATGCTCTTTCAAATAAAACATTACACAAACAAAAGTTACAGATACAACATAGACGCATTTTATTATCATGCAGCATAAGCTATTATATCCACGAGAAGGCGAGAAGAAAGACACAATATTGGTTTGAAATTTCGAAGCGAAGACTGTCATTCAATGCTGTGTTAATAAACGCTAATGAAAGTACGATAAAGCAGCGCCCTCTGTGGCGTAATGGTTAAGCTTGCCGACCGCGAAGCAAAGGGTTGTCAGTTCAAATCGCCTTTCCGCCCTAAATATTTTTTTCCGGAATGCAAAACGGCGTGATTAATTTACTTAAATTATATTATCCTTAGTACTAAATAACTGTTGATAGGACGATTTTTATTACGTTACGAGTGAGGGAAAAATCGTCAGAAAAGCGAACCTGTTGTCTGCTAATTTCAATGAAGCGAAAGAAATATGCAGGTATATGTATTCTCTCCATGAATATATTGAATTAAATTTTATTCATGGCGCTTCGGGCCTTTATAATAGGATGACTGGACGGCCTGTTCTTAACGGGAGTATCCTTTTTTGGTAAAGTGTCCCGGCAAATTGTTAACAAGACAGCAGATGTCCCTTTATTGCTACAAAGAAGTTGTCAATCTGTTCACTTAACTTTTTTCTCAAATAACTCCCAAGAATTGCTTGGCAGGAGGCAGTATGGCATCATGCTTTAAGTTATCTTAGTAGTTTCTGAGTTGGAAGTTGTCGAGAGACGGACAGAGTGATTTCATAGAGAATAAATCTGGAACACCAAGAAAGATTATTCTCATTTCCGATGGATGCCAATATCAGAATAAAAACAAAGTCTTAGTAGTTAGTGCCTTGTCAGATATTTCAACCAAACTAAACGTCGAAATAGAACAGATTGTATTAGAAAAGGGGCATACCATGATGGAAGTTGATAGCGTCCATTCTACGTTGGAGCGTATGTTTACCTCACTAATTTATTCACCTGCACATTATCTATCCAAAATAGAAGCCAGAAGAACTCAACCTTACAACATACACTATTTGGATCACAGGTTTTTCAAGGACTATGAAAAAGTACCGTCAAACTTAGACCTGGAAAGAAGAAAGGGGATCCTACTGTCAATTACATAAAAGGGTTGTTGTACAAGTATGGCAAAATATTCTATAAGATTCGTCATACGGATGAGTGGCAGATTCTTCGTCAGAGGCGACAGAAATATTGCCGAGTCTTTACCATGAATCTTTGAAAATTGAGAAAACCAAATACGATACTCTGCAGGGTTTGAAAATGTTTATGCATAAAGACTACCACCATTTTTATTATATGAGCAGCGTTTGAAGAACATTGTTTTTTATTTACTTCATTATGTCAACTATACTATCTTAATTTAATTATATTATTTCAATAAAATTAATAATACTTTAAATTTAGATTGTTTAATATTTGAAGGCTTCAGGTTCTCACGAAATACGTATTGATTAATGTATACAAATCCTCTATGTGCTTATAAAGGCGCAAAAGATAAACCGACATGTTAAGATAAAAATAAGATAAAATGAATTGTATGGGCGGTAACAGCACTATGGTTTACGCCCTTCCGGGTACGGGGGAAGCCCCTTATCTTTGTCACGTCTAAACATAGCTGTTAATTAACTAAAAGGATAAAATCGTATAAACGCTGAAGATGTAAAGTGTCTTCAGAAAAATAAAATAGTGGTAAAAACTCAAGATGTATAGAGTCTTTAGCATAAGTTAAAAACGTGAAGGCTGTAAATAGGCCTTCACAAAAATAAAATAATACTACTACATAAAACTTAACAGCTAACCAACACAATCATTTCAAATAGACGGAGATAAACCTGTCTCTTGAACAAACATAAGAACTCTTCGCAATATAGCTGATTCATCCCCTAACAATGACGCAATGTCATTGGGGATGTTATAACGTTCTCTGAGATGATTATATCCTGGACAATCTAAAAGGACGTGACGAATACTTAAAATTCCATTGCATTCACTACAATGTGGAGGGTCCAAACGTCGCAACAGATATCCATGAGTCATGCGACTGTGTCCTATACGTAGACGACATAAAAGTACTTCCTCACGCCTACTATCTCGTCCAGAGGATTTCCATGGAGCAACAGTTGCCTTAATTTGTTTCAATTTATTAACAGCAACATCATCCCATCGTCGCTGCCATTCATTCCGCGTAACCTGTCTACAATAGATCAACATGTCCTGAAATGGGACATGTTGGATATCAATGTTAGCTCCTAAAAAGGCCTCACGTGCAGCTTGGTCTTCCAATTCATTACCATGAATGCCAACATGACTGGATATCCAGGAAAAGACAACCTCACCACCGGCAGAGCAGATGGCGTGTGTTTTACATAGCATATCTTGAACGAGCAATGTTTAGAATACATATTGTCGGGGCTCTGAACAACACTCTTTGAATCTGTAGAAACAAGGATGCGGTTGAAACCACGAACAAGACTAAAATCCAAAGCCTTTAAAAGAGCATATAGCTCAGCAGTAAAAATACTGGCTTTGGGATTAAGACAAAATTGACGGGCTTCCCCATCTACAACAAACGCGCATCCAACAGATTCATCTGACTTGGAACCATCGGTAAAAAACAGAGATAAAACCTTCAACGGTACTGACTCTGCAACGATCGAAAACGTTGCTGGAATTCAATCATGGATGTCTCCGATTTCTTTAGTGTTGATAAAGATATATCAATCCGTGGGCGGGCAAGTGTCCACGGGGGACGGAGACTAAAACGGACAGAGCAGACAGTTGGGCGGTCTGCATTCAGATTCCCCAACAACTCTGATGCTCGGATGCCAAGTGGTCGGGTAGCGTGACCACGGCGTTCATATAGGGCTCGTTGTACTGGGTGATGCGTAATGCACGTCCTTGAAAGTGCACAACTCAACCTGTGCAATGGATGCAAAGAGGCAGGGGTGGTAAGGCGGGCCAAAAATATAATAATAAAAA
Organism: Lepisma saccharinum; assembly: GCA_022664845.1. Lineage (NCBI taxonomy): Eukaryota > Metazoa > Arthropoda > Insecta > Zygentoma > Lepismatidae > Lepisma > Lepisma saccharinum. The sequence goes on from JAGDQP010007208.1 coordinate 19,992, forward strand.
AATTGTACTGGGTATACGACTAAGTTATGTGCTGGGTGACCTGCTAAAGATGATATCTTAGCAAGATAGCTCAGCACATAGTCCATCCTATGAATCTCGAGCGGTGGTTCAGCGGCATCAACACGAAGACTGGTGACAGGACTTGTGCGATACGCGCCAGTGGAGAGTCGAATTCCAGCATGATGGACATTATCGAGCGTATGCAAGACTGAAAATCGTGCAGAGGAATATGGCGACAGCCATAATTAAGCTTCGATAAAATGAGTGCGCGATAAAGGCGCAACATGGTTTTACGATCAGTACCCCAAGTAGGATGACTTAAAACACGTAATAAATTCAGAGCTCTGGTACAGGAAATTTTAATTTGGCGAAGGTGACTACGCCAATTTAACTTTGTATAAATTAATAAATCAATGTATCGTACCTCCTCGACGAACTGGAGTTGTCTGTCTCCAAGAAAGAGATCTGGTTTGCACAACAATTTCCTTTACGGCAGAAGTGTACGCAGACTGTCTTCATTGGTGAAAAACGAAAGCCAGTCTGGTGTGACCAGTCAACAAGACGGTTAAGCGTCAACTGGATCTACCGGGCTGCGAGGTTGATATTCGCAGATTTACTGCAACAGCGAACAGTGTTACGCTCAGCACACTCCCTTGATGTACGCCATTCTCCTGTAAATAACGCTCTGAGAAACGATCACTAACACGGACATGAAAATAACGATCACATTAGAAATTTCATATAAAATGGGCCATGTGGCCTCTAATGTCCCAGACATTAAGCTGGAGTAATATGTCATATCTCCAGGTGGTATCATAGGCCTTCTCTAAATCAAAGAACACAGCGAGAACGTGTTCATTGCGGAGGAAAGCATTCTGAACAATAGACTCTAACCTGACTAGGTGGTCGACAGTTGATTGGTATTGGCGAAAACCACACTGATCATTGGAAAGCAAGTTATTATGCTCCAAGTATCACATTAGGCGGCGATTTATTATTCTCTCAAATAGCTTGCATACGCAGCTAGTGACAGCAATGGGCCGGTAACTTGTCGGGTTTGGTTTATCTTTGTCAGGTTTCAGAATGGGGATGACAAAAGCTTCTCGACAACTAGCAGGAAAGCTATCATTCCTCCAGATCTGATTATAGAGGCTTAGCAAGAAGACCTATCCTTGGGATGGAAAGTGTCGCAGCATTTCATAGTGAATATCATCCATTCCATGGGATGTGTTTCTAACATCCCGCAAGGCAGTTTAAAGTTCCCACTCGGTGAAAGAGACATTATATGGTTCAAAATTATTAGAGTGGAAGCGTAGAGGTATTATCTCTGCCTGTCATTTAATGTTTACGAAATTAGCACTATAGTGCTGAGAGCTGGATATTGCTGCAAACGCGGCTCCAAGAAGATTAGGTCTCTCTTCTGGGTCAGTACGTAAGACATTGTTGTGCTTCAGAGCAGTCAATGGCTCGGAGCGACAGTTGCCTTGCAAACGTCTGACCCGTTCCCAAACGTCTCGGATTGGCGTTTGTAAATTAATGGAAGATACGTATTCACGAAAGGATGTACGCCGAGTTTGTTTCATGAGACGTCGAATATAAGCTTGTGACTGTCGAACTGCATTTAAATTTGCCGCTGTAGGATATCGACTGAACACCCGTAGAGTGCGACTGCTCCGTCGCCGTACTAGTTCGAGCTATCGTTCCACCAGGGAAAAGAACGCGGACGTGGCATCTCCTTGATCAACTAGTTAGACACCAGTTTCATATTTAGTCCAGTCGGCACGCTTCAGATGACAATGCGGTAACTTTCGTTGTGCTTGATTAAGGTTTAAGAAGTCTAAAATTGCTGGGAAGTGGTCACTACCACATAGATCGTCATGTACACGCCATGCCAGTATGGGTGCAAGAACTACACTGCAGAGAGACAGGTCTATCGCTGAGTACGTGCCACTTGCCAAACTAAAATGTATGCTAGCACCAGTATTTAATAAAAATTAATTTTGAAGCGTCAATAAAAGATTCAACGATTCTACCGCGAACATCTGTACGTACACTACCCCAAATAACGTTATATAAAATAAAATCTCCAACTAAAATTGTAGGTTGGGGTAACTGCTGCAAAAGATTCTGGAGGTCTAGGAGCGTGAAGTCTAGTTCCCTTCTGATCTACAAATTCAGGATTGTAACATGCTGCTCAAGGTGGACGCGAACAGCAACCGCCTGTAGATTCGTAGCAATGTGGACAGGTGTTGAATACAGCGTGTCAACAACACCAATTGCAATACTACCATATGCGCGACAATCAGTTGGAAAATCTGTGCGATATAGTGTATAGTTCTTCAAGATCACAGATTCAGTTATTTTAAACTTTGTTTCCTGAAAGCAAACTACAACAGGGGAAATATCGGATAACAAGACTTGCAGTTCTTCATAGTGGTAATGAAATCCGTTAAGATTCCATTGGAGCATAGCCATTGGGGTGAAGATCAAGAAAAATAGCACCTTTTAAGTCTAGGTTTAAATTTCCCTCCCTTTCCGATTACAGTAAACTCCGAATCCATCAGATCGTCCTCAATCATATCTGAGTTCAGCGACGAACGCGACTCGGTCAGGGCAGGTGGAGACTCTTGATGAGCTAGTTGAATAGTAATAAGTGATAACATTAGACAGTCGTTTTATGCTCGACATTACTGGTGACATACGATTCGGTTTGGAAATTGTACCAGCACGAACACTAGATACAATTCGTGGAGTCCTAGATGATTCCCTAGGGGCGATTTCGTTCTCACAATCAGTATGGCTTGGCGTAGCTTGAGATGTTGAGGCTTTGCGTGGTTTGGAGATTTGTCAGCTTGAGGTCTCTCAGTCTGAGTTGATAAATAACTGTCTGGGTGTCAACCGAGACAGTTTTAACTGGCAGTCTTGCTGCTACAGTGGAAAACGCATAAGATTGAAGGGTGCGTTGAGACTCTCTTACTCGATGTTTTGCACCACCAGCAGATATTTTCTCAATGACCAACAGAGCTCTAATTCGTTTTTCCTCCTTAAATACCGGACAGTCACGCGACCAGGCCATGTGATCACCCTTGCAGTTAACACACTGAGGCTTAAGTGACGTGCAAGGATCCGCACCATGGCTACTGGTACCGCATATTGCACATACAGCAGAGGTCGCATTACACGACGTGCTGTTGTGTCCATAGTGCTGACATTTAAAACAGCGGAGTGGACTCGGTATATACGGACGGACAGGTAAGCAATAGAAAGCTGCCTTCACGTCCTTGGGGAAGTGTGGGGTAACAAACGTCAAAATTAGCCACCCGGTGGTTTGGAGTTCGCCACTCTTTCTTGTTTTAATTCGGCGAACGTTGACTACACCTTGGCTGGCAAGTTCGTTCTTAATCTCTTCTTCAGGGACATCTTGCAAGTCCCAAAACGATAGTACGCCCTGAGTAAAGTTCAGTTGACGGTGTGGTTCAGCTTCGAATGGTCCTAGGGTTTTCATTTTCACGAGATTAGTTGACTGTTTATTATTGGAGGTCTCCACGAGCAAGGTGCTGTTGCGAAGCTTTTTAACATGCTGAAGCTCACCTGCAACATAATTCAGTTGTTTTTGTATAATGAAAAGGGATAACCCCTTCAAACCACCTGGATTGTTTGTTTCATTCTTTACTTTAATCACAAGATATCGTGTGACAGTCGGTACGATACTTGTCTGCTCCTCTATTTCTATTTTCTCTTCCTTGTCACTGGTTGATTCATTAGCTGTATGCGCCTTCTTACTTACATCAGTGACTTTCTCTTCATTTTGTCTCTTTCTGCGAAGGCGACTCATTAGGATATGGTGAAGCCATGATGAATGAAAGGCGTAAATGCCTACATTTCTCCGTCTTCGTTCTGAGGAGCCAACGAGAGAGACTAAGTCAAATGACTTGCCGTCGAAATCACTTGCACTTTCTACTGATGGATACTTGGGACACCCACTCCCACAGTGTTGACGAGACCAAAGGTCCGAAGAGCTCCCCAATGGCGCACTTCCCAGTCTCAACGAGCTAGACTCTTGGAGGAATTAGATTAGGAGACGCCCAAGCTGCCAAATTTTGAAGCTGAAAATGGCCGCCCGTCAATCGTCCAGTGCGGCCATCCGCCATATTGTGTATGGAAGAAAACCACGAAATCCCTATTGTTTTATATACACCATACAGATAATATTTATATGAAATCTATATCATATGTTATTATATTTACGTTTGTTTTTAGACAACATTTAAATTAATTTCAGGTGTGCTTGAATGAAAAATATCTAGCAGAATAAACACTGCACAATGAAAAATATTGACATCTGTAGCCGTTAACTGCGTAAGACCCCTGGCAACATAGGTAGATGTGCTCATTAAGGCCGACACAGCTTTGGGCCGAATTCAGAGTCGCGTTTTGTAGAAAATTCGTTACTTGAAGATATGGTTTCAGGTTGCTGCTGATTCACAAACCTTTCTCAAGTTTGCGAAGGGTACCAGAATTCCAAGTTGATTTTCTTCAAGAAGCATTTCGTTAAGTTTTGATTTTTACAGTTTCATAGTCATATCTTGAGACAGTGTTTGAAATGAACTATTTCATAGTGCAATTTTCTTTCTCTTGAGAAGTGAAAGTTGTTCTTGTAGGAAACGAAAATTGCGTTTTGTGAAAGAGAAGGTCCACCTTGACTTGAGAGAGAGAATTTGATATGTATTTGTAGAGGGACAGTGTAAAACCAAAATAATAATATTCATGGTTTTACAAAAAAATGTCGGGGGTTTTGCAAGAAAAGTGTTAAATCCATTGGAATGTTGAAATCAAAAACAAATAAGAAAAAGATTCAGTTGAAACCCAAAGAAATAGTTGAGAAGTAGGAATTTTTTTTTATCCCAAGCCAGGAAGTAATTGCGTGTGGATTCGATATAGTGTCGCATACAATAATATCCAATATAATACAATTGAAATATCGGCATTTTCATAATTCCAAAATCAGACACCTACAACAAAGTGTGATTCGCTGCTGCAATTCCTATCCACAATATTGTTGTTCGGTAATACTGCAGTTACGCTACTTGTGCGATAGAGCCCTGGAAACGACATAAAATGCGACGTTTTATCTTCCTATAGAAAGGAAACCTACTGAAAGGCGTGAGAAATAAAAACATTACCTAGGGGAAGTTAAGATGTGCTCATAGAGGGCACAGAACCCATGTATAAGGCGCGAAAGTAGTTAGTCCTTGTTTCCATAGAACGCAATTTTCTGGCCTAAATCAGTGGCCGATGTGTGAAAGTACATAACAGAGAAGGGATCTGTGTGTCCTTCCATTCAGAATGAACCCATGACTTTGCTGCAGAAAACCAATGGAAATCACGTTATTCCACATAACTCCGTTTCTCTAATAAGGCGGGTCACTCAACTAAGCCGTCCAGCCCCTAAAAAAGTAATCCAATTTTTCTTCCAGGTAATTTGTTCAGTTCCACACAGGTACGAAAACCATGCTTAAAACAACAACAGTGCTTAAAATTAGAATGACGTAGTTTTCATTGTTTGTGGTGATTTTCTATTCTCTGTAATGAAAATCCCGTAATTTTAAATTCTATTAGGTTCTACAGAAACGTGAACTAACTAAAACATGGGTTTTGTGTTCTTTGTGAGCACATCGAAAAGATGAATAAAGATGAAGTCATCTTAACTTCCCCATTACGTCACTTCTTTTGTTATATCCCATGCTTTTTAGTAGATTTCCTGGCTATAGGAACATAAAACTATAGGGGCACAAGTAGCTAAACTGCAGTACAACCTTGTTATACTACCTGAAGTTCCATCAATTTCTTCAGTTTTATTTCTGATATCAATAACGACGTGCGTCTTACCGATATTTCTTTGTTATATGTCCTTCAGTACGACAAGGAAACTTGACATTGAGTCCGTTGCATTTCTGTAGCAAAATACATGTCATTCATAACACGAACTGAAAATCAGTATTCCTCCCCATGCCGCCATATTTGCATATTGTGAACAACTCGAGTACGTATTTAACGAAATAGTAATGACATGTGACTTTTCATAACACTTTTGGATTATTGGAAATCGTTATGTTTCTAGAAGTACTTGTATGAATTATTTGCAAGGGAATGTGTAATACATACGACTCAATAGCTTTTGGAAGCTTGGGAAGCTAATGTACTATTTATTGAAAAAAAGATTAAAACTTTGTGTTCCATATGTTTCACAGCTTTAAATGATGTAGTGAAGAGAACGATTGCACGTAGTTCATAAGTACCAAGAAGTTCATAAGTACCAAATACTATTGCAACTCAGAAGCTGCATTTTCATTGGGATCGAAAGTGCAAATAAAGAATAATGAAACTTCTAAGTCTACATGTTTCATAGGGGTCGTCGGATCGATCCCTGCTCATGCAACGTGTGCTTTGTGGTGGACAAACACCATGTGCGTGGGTTTTCTCGGAGTGCTCCAGTTTCCTGCCGCTTTCTTCATTCCACCAATTCATCATCTCGATACGGCCTAAACCATAGTTGGCTAAATGCCTTAAAATAAATTCAATTCAATTTACATGTTTCATAGGTTTGAATGACGTAACAGATTGCAAGTAGTAAAGAAATACCGTAGAGAGGCATTGTAATGGGAAATCGCACATGGGCGCAGTAAAACTTTGGAATATTTATTTTCCACAGATTTGCACGTTGATGTAAAGTGTAAATACCACAGAAATACCGTAGACAAATACCTTGAATTGCACTTTGTTACGAGGTTCATAAATGAACACCGTTTACATTCAATTCATGGTCAATTTAATTCAAGCTTCTTAAGTTTAATCTGTGCGACACTAAACCCTATCTGCACGGAAACATATATTTGTTTACATGCCACATATGCTATCCTTGCATCTCAATTGAAAATAAAACCACATAACAGCACCTTTTTAATCACTACCATTTTATACGACCTTAAGATTCAGACTTATCGAATGCAATATTTACATTTTTTCAATGTAATTAATTTTATACAACATTGTTCATTGACATATTTTTTTTTATTTAATACGTTTATTCTTTCTGTAATAATAAACTAGTACAACAGAAACATTGAAAGGAAATAATTACATGAATATAAAGTGTGGATAAAGAACACTAATACAATATGACCGTTTTACAGGCCGACAGCAATGATACTGAGTACATAAGTTACATTGGTAGAAAATCATTTTTTTTTAAATCTTAGAATATGGATAACGATCGCATGTACAACAAAAAATAACCTTATTACATGCCAAACTAGCACACCGAAGTGAGATGTTTACTATGTTTAAGAACCACTGTTAAAGGGAGACAGTAAACTTTAAACATGTTATAATATTTATAAAAAACACTCTAGAATTCGAAATACAAAAAGTAGTATGATAAGACTATATGAGGTATAAGAAAAGTATCCTTTAGGAGTAATGGAGGAAAATTGTAATCAATGAATGAAGGAAGTAAATTGACGAAAAATATTGTGATGAGCATAATTGTAGAGGTCCAAATGATGCTGGAGTCGCATTTTGAAAAATACAACGTCAGCACTAGTATCCTCTTGTATTACATAATCTAAAACTTCAGAAATTAGCCAGGATAGAAATTTGTTGCGGGTTCGGTGATAGAATTGATACGTGGGATTGATGAGGAGATTAGGAAGGAGAAAAGGTTCACTTATTTGATGTATGAAGACATTAATGATACTTTGCAAGTAACTGAATAATGGATTAAGTGTGTTGCATCGCGATACATAATGAAAGACTGAATCTTGACCCCCACATTTTGGACAAAGGACGTCAATATCAGGCTGAAAAGTACTTAATTTACTACGCGTTGGTAAAATATTATGTAATATTCTATACCACAAATTAGATACAGTAGGAGACATGCGTACACTATATAGGTTTTGCCATAAAATTAATTGATCACAGCGTGATTTGGCGTAGAGTGCATGAAATTGTGGTTGATAATAAACTTTGAATAAATGTTTATACCAATGTTGGACTGTCCAATCCGTAGTAGTGGAATCAGCTAAGGATGCATAACATATGTGTAAAAAGGGTTCTATTAAATCTTGTCCCAAGACAGACCAAGGTTTAATATTAATCGGTATAGTTAAATCAATGAAACATAATATGATTTGATAAAACACGTAACTGATGTTGTGAGGGGAACTGGTGAGACAATGAGCAAGGCGATGGATTAATAATGCCATCCCCTGTAATTCGATATTTTTTAAGTGCATGCCACCTTCATTATAATGATTATACATAACAATGCGATTTACCCTATAAGAATAACCATACCAGATAAAATAACCTGTGTATTTTTCAATTTTAGCAAGAATACAAGGTGGAAACGTAAAAATTTGAAGAAAATAATACAACCTACTAAATACATATACATTAATAAATTTGATACGGGCTGCTAATGTAGTGAACACAGATTGAAACTTTGTTGTTTGTTGCATTAAATGAGTAACAAGTTTGTTTGCTGTTTGCATCCTCGTTAATCTTAAAGACCTATGCCAAGTAATACCCAACACTTTTAGTTCAGTTACTATAGGAAAAATAGATTGAAAATTAGACTGATAATGAGTGGAAAGTAATAACAATTTTGACTTTTGAGTATTTAGTTTAAAACCTGCAGTGTGTTGCAAGATATTGAACAGTTGATAAATAGATTCTAATTCAACCTGAGATCGTACAACGACTCCTATATCATCTAAATATGAATGAATGGTATACTGTGCAGACTGAAAGGACCACCCTTGTAAGTTCGTGGCTAAGTACCCAATTATAGGAATTAGTGCAATTGTAAACATTAAACTCGATTCTGGACTACCTTGTAACAAACCATTTGTAACAGCAAAAGAAGGGGAAAACCACTGGTTAATTTTCAATTGTATTGTTCTATTTAATAACACATTTTGATACAACATTATAAATCTTGTGGGAAAGTTCATTAATTTCAACACTTGTAACAAATATTCATGTTTAATATTGTCAAAGGCCGCCATACAATCAAGACTCAAAAAGGCAACATCAGGTAGATTTATGACATTTTGCACTCTTAAGAATTCTTTCATATTGATTAAAATTTCATATATAGGAATACTATTGGGTAAGCCACTTTGTACTGGGTATAGAATAGAAGACAGAATATTACACATGCGGTTATAAATTAGTTTCATTAGAATCTTATGTTCACAGGTTATCATTGTTAAAAACCTTAAATCAGAAGCTTTGGTGATGACAGAAGGTGTTTTAGATTTTTTTAAAAGAATACCAATCCCTAGAAGAAATTCTTTTGGTAATAGTGTCCCTTTCCATAAATCATTATATAGGTCTAATAAAATGGGATTAAGACTTTTTTTAAATGTAACAAACCAAGAAGCCGGTAGTCCATCTGGTCCGGCAGAAGCAGAAATATTTAAGGTATTTACAACAGTACTTACTTCGTCTAAGGTGAAAGGTTTCATAAGTATATCCTGATCGTGTATTGTTAATTGTGGGATATAAGGTTGTAAGTCCGAAAGAACGTCAGTTAAATTTTCAACATCAGTGGGTTGTTGGAAGTGTTGACAGTAAACTTGAGCTATTGCAGGGCCCACTTGGTCACCCTCATAAAGAACTTCGTTGGGGTCCATAAATTTAGGAATGGTAGTTTGTTGACGTTCTTTAACAAATAATATCCTTTGTGAAATCGACGGTTCTTCAGTAATACCCACTTTTTTAAGAGCTGATGTGCGACAATATTGATCCATTCTTTGAGCATACAATTGATAAATCAACGCTTGATACTGTTTAATTTTAGGTAACATATTATTGGTTGCAGAATGTAAGTAAATTGCTTCCTGTAACAATTTATGGAAATAGGTTTGTTTTCGATACTGAGCATTTCGCTGCTGCATATAAGATTTAGTAACGTACAAAATGCGTTTCTTAAGCATCAACCAGAGTTCAGGAACACTTTTATAAGAAAATTTTTGTTTTATCTTAACAAAGTCATTGCATATCATATGGATTTCGTTACAATATGTTTCTGATTGTAATAATCCCGCCTGAAAATACCATCTGTAACAAGATTTTAAAAAATTTGTTGCAGGTAAAGTAATGACACTAACAAGTAAAGAGTGATCAGACCATGCCAATTTGGTAATATCAATGCGTTTTAAGTGTGAAACAAGATCTTGAGTACATAACATTATGTCTAAGCGGCTAGAACCTTGAGAATGATGGAAAGTATGACCAGGCAGATGTTTGTTAAAATATGGCCATATATCAGTTAAATGAAACGTATTTATAAATTGTTTATATAATTTGCTAGGGGGTAACAAAGAGGTACTATCCTGGTCACGATAGTACATATTAATATCTCCTAAAATAATTACTGGATGTTTATGATATTGTATAAGAAGTTCAGCTAAATCTTTAAGTAAGACATTATGTCTATAAGTCACATTTTGTGATCCACTCTTTCCATATATACCTATTATGAGAAGCTTTTGGAGAAATCCATAAATCATCCGTCCAGACGGATGTAAAGTTACATGAGTTAGGTTAATATCACTACGATACATAATTGCCACTCCACGGGCTTCAGTGACAATGAAATTGTTGATACATTCATATTGTAAAGAATTAGATTTAAACAGAACTGTTTTAGTTAAAACAATAATATCGATGTTTAATTGTACCAATTGTTGGTTTAAATAATTCCACTTGGTAAGGTTACTAGTTCCAGCAACATTGAAAGTAGCGAAAGTGTAAGCTTCTATTTTAGACATGAACAAGAGCACCAATACATAATAATACATCTTGCGAAACAATGAAATAAATAACTTACGCGAGATAAAGTATAAAGTTAAGTATTGCTAGTACAGTTAACTCACAAAAGTAAGCGGACCAGGGAGAATTGATAGCGACAGAATGAAAAAGTAGCCAGTACATAGACAATTAAGTTTTTTTGCCCGAACGGGAACGATGAGTTTTTCCAGGATTTTTTTTTTTTGTCGTTTTGTTGGTTGGAAAGGATGTTCATTGTCAGTTAAGACATCAGAGGTATCAGACACACGATACATAGGATCTACATTGTTCAGGGTACTTGCACTAAGAGATGAATCACGTTCAACAGAAGGACACACGGTAACTTGGATGTCACTGGTTATGCACTCAGTACCTAAGATCATGACGTTCGAAGGGGATACGATCGTTGAGGGTTGCGACTCGCTGTGAACCGGCGAACTGTCACTGGTAGTTGCTCCAGCGGGTGGAGGCTCCTGAACCACCACTGTAGGTTGTTGTTCCTTAATATCCAGAGTGGAGTGGGTAGAGAGCCTATTCTTAACGGAACTAAGGGGGAGTAGATTAACGCAATCATCCGCCCTATTATGGGTTGTAAGGTCAGTAAAAGATCTAGCCTTGCCTAATGTTGGAAAATCCAACTGAGAAAACATTGGCCTGTCTGGAGTAGATGAAGGTAAATTGTATGGCACCCGTGTTTGAGAGGTATGAGGCACTGGATGGCATGAAATATGAGAATCACTTCCACACGTGGCACATTTGTTGTTGCTTTCATTAGAGAAAATTTGTGTTTTGTATGAGGCGATCATTACATATTTAGGCAGAGGAATAGAATTACGTCTAATGTGAATGATACGCCTGCCCTTATAAGTTGTGTTATAAATGCACTTAACTGGATTATTGCAAAGGTCAATTTTCAATATTTGTCCATATTTACTGAAATGGTCCTGTAGCTTTGCATTTGGAAAATGCGAAGGTAAAGTTGCTACGGTGAAGGTCGTCACGTCTTCTACAACCTTAGAGATGGGTAGCTCATAAGTAGTTCCACTAAAAACAAATTCTACTGTCTTACCTGTTTTTTGTAAGATATTTTCCACTATGTTGTCATTTTTTACTTCTATGAAAATAGCATGGTAATAAGCATGCATTTCTATTTGAATCACATCTGGTACAGGTATTTCGAGAACTGTAGATATGTTAGCATGTACTTCCACTAAATCCGGTTTTATGGGTAAAGTTGAGCAATCAATTTTCACAGTAGCCTTTCGAAAATATAAGTCTGCCATGGCAGAGATAAAGAATACTATAATACTATGCACGTAACAAGATAACACTGGAAAAGTTTGTAAATTCTAGAATAACTCCTTTGTATGTCGAATTATATGCAATCTATAAAGTAGTGTTTCACAGGTGATAGTCCAATTCAACACTAAACGATCAACTAAGACACTGCTGCACAGTGACCTTACTCACACCGAGGCCAACAGCAGAATCTCTTGACCTTAAGATTCAGACTTATCGAATGCAATATTTACATTTTTTCAATGTAATTAATTTTATACAACATTGTTCATTGACATATGAAGCAAAATATTACATGAAAGTCGTAATGTTGCACAGTTGGCTACCATGTGTTTCTTGAGACTAAGTTTTCAACAAGACATGGATTACCCACTAACTCAAAATTAGTTTCTGAAAAGATGTTCTTGAAAAGTGACTATGAATAAGGCATTTCTTAAGTACAAAATTTCATTTCGAAATGCTCTTACTCAAATGCCATTTGAAGACGTTCTCAGAGCATGACTCTGAATTCGACCCTTTATGAGTTCAAAATCATTCTTTCAAGTCTCGAAAGAGTGAACATTATTAGTTGAAGTCCCTAATAAACAACAAAAATCTATTTTTGCTATTTAAATAATAACGTACAGAACTGTTTCGCAAATAGCCGTCTATACACCATTTGAAAAAAAAATGAAGTTAGTATGACTTGTGGTAGTAATGAATAGTTACTCTCCCGCTTTCCTGAAGAAATTAACCCATAAATATTTTCTGGTATATTACGTAACTACAGGAAAGTAACACAACGGACCCGCAGGGAACATTATCGACACCTTCCAATGTGACAATGATTAACTTTAAATGTTCAAAGGTGTAATACAAGAGTTCAAACCTGTTCAAGATTTTTCCTATGAGCAGTTTACTAAATTTTGCGGTATCATTGATTGGTCAGTTGCACACTTGAAATTAGTTTTTGTCATGCTAGAAGATATTTCAAATATCAGAAACATACAGATTATATTAGACATAATGTCGAACTAGCGAAATCGGGTTAGTCAATTTATATTTATTACTATACGTTTAACAGACTCCATGTGTCCGCCCAACCGCAAGGGAATCTAAACAGCTCCATAGCTGTAATTTTTACATTTCTTGACTGCCATAAATTACAATTTACCCCTTGAACGATGTAAACATACTGGATACATGTTTATAACAGTGCTTCTAAGATTCAGAAAGCGTAAAGTGTTAAATATGTTCCAGTGTTCATTTCGAAAAGATTTGTTACAATTTAGTCTCTCATTCACCTGGTCTATAACATGAGAAGCTACATGATGACCGTACCAGTAATGGACCAGTCGCCAGTGGTTGACTAATAAGGGAGACAAACAGTAATAATAGTTTATATCGGATATAGTAGTAAACATGGTACGTTTTATACCTCCATAAAGTTTAATAGTGTAGTCCCCAAATGATGTGCAATCGGGAAATACAGTACCCCAAAAATCAAATAAAGAGTGTAAAGGGCCTATGGAAGAGAGCAGAGCGCACCATAAGTGGATAGAAGTATAAGTAATACAAGATATCCCTGCATATCGAGTAGAAGGTACAGTGAAATAATTAATTCAAGGAACAACCTACAGTAAACAGAATCAATTATCTACACTGCAACAACCGTAGTTCACAATTGGCTACTACAACTGGTCAACTACTGGTGCAACTACATCTTCAGCAATATATTTGTCTGTTGTCGTTTAAATGAAATAAATGCGAGTTACTTTTTCTTTGACTTATTCTGCATGGTCTTAGGTTTTGTTTCGTATATTTTTCTATTATATAAACGTCAGTTCTTGCTTAGAGTTGAAATTTTCCTTATTTGGTCAAACATTGATACGGTCACCCTATAAATCACATTATTTAATTGTATATTTAATTGTAATCACATTTAATTTACAAGCGAAGGTTTGGTATTATGGTTAAAGAATACAAACATACACATATTATTTGTCAGTGCTTATAAAATATTGTATAGCTCAACGTAAAGAGTAAACAAAACTTCCAGTGAACATCGAAAGCTGCATAACGAAAAACAATTCCCCAAAGTGCACGAAATATAATGAATACTATTGACATTTAATTTAGTCAGTTTTCTTGTAATTACTTAAAATCTATGAGAAATATTAGAACAGTAATCCTCTTTAAATTCTCGAATTAACATATTGACGGCATAATGAAAAGCATAGAAAAACATTTTTAATTGTCCGCATGCCATCAATTTATATTTCGACAGAAGTTTTCTCTAACACTCACCTGTGAAATGTGACCTTTCTTATTGTGTCTGTTTGTTTCCAAAAGCGACACAACTCATTACCATTTTAAAAATCACAGAAATGTACAAAGAATGATCTGATTATTTGCATGTCTGTAAATGCAATACTTCAATTTTATTCCATACGCAATATGGCGGCCAGTGATACATACAACCGGGGCGGCGGCCATTTTCTGCTTCAATTTATTTTCGAAGTAGGGGTACGTTTGGCCGTCTCCTTCTATTTTAATTCCTCCATGACTAGACCATCCAAGAATCTGCTGTTAAGAACTAGGCGCTATCCAATGGTTCCGACCCCTTTCCTCGGGTCCCAGGGGCCAGCATCAATGAAAGTACATCCATAACACATCCTTTGACATTGTGTGGAGAAGTAAGTCGCAGCACAAGAGGAGATGAAATAATAAAGCATCTGGGGATGAAAATGAGGTGGAAGTAAATAAAATCCTCTCTGCTGGTCCTCCTTTCAAGCAGCGTAGATGTTTATCTGCGAGGACTGATTGCAGCCAGCAAAAGCCGGCTGGACGATGGGGCCGCCAATTCCCTACGCCATTACGAGCAGCGATGGTCTGCTGCTCGGGTTATGTGATGGTTTAATCACGTTGCGGTCCGTAGACCTGCAATGAGGTCGCCAATCCCCTACGCAACTGGGAAGTAAAAATGCTCAACAGAGAAACACTCTGGTCCTGCTGTTGGACTTCCCATAGGCAGCAACGATGTTGGCAGCTGCCAGGGCTGATTGCAGCCAGTAAAACTGACTGGACGATGGGGGCGCACTTCCCGACGCCGGGATAAACCGACATGTGCTACGTAAACACAACAATAGTAATATAATATTGTTGAAGCAAGCTACAACAACGTCCACTTTATAATATACGCAGAATCAATTTTATTATATTTTCAAGTGTTTCCATGTATATTTGGCGAAATTTTAAGTTTGGAATATTTTTTGCTTCTCTTGAAAGGTTGTGGTTTTAACACGTAGCGATTCTTCGAGGCGCAGCGACAATATAATAGACTGAGTATTATTGCCCCTTCTCTAATAACTTATCAGAGTGGTTTAAAGCGCTCAACTCCCATATATGTTTTACTATATAATTTAAAAGAGCTGATCCGTATACAGGCTAAAATAGACCAAGATGACGTTGCTTTAGTGGGTTTAGATTGTATCTCTGCTTTCCCCAGTGTTTTTCACAAGTATATTATAGTGTGTCTAAGAATGATGGGTTTCCCTTTTCTTTTTATTTCTAACTATGGTACTTTTTTGGCACATATAGTACGATTAAGCTTAATATTAATGGGGAATTATCTAGGATAATACCCTTTAAACGGGGAGTTTCGCAGGGCGCACATGATGCGGCAGTAATATATAGTATTGTACTTTCTCCCATTATTAATTACCTCGTGTCGAATTTAGTGGACTCGGAATTTCGTGATGCAGTGTTTAATTCTTTTTCGTATATTGATGATATCACTATTATTGAGAGGTCTCAACATGAACTATGTTCTGTGGAACGGATTTTTTCTGAATTACAACCGATAACAGGAATTAAGTTTAATCGTCATAAATCCAAGCTTTTGCCTTTATCAAAACATACCACTTTGATTTAACAGGTCTTTTTACTGTCGTTGAATCGATTCAAGTACTGGGAATTCATTGGCACAACACGTTGCGACAAACTCATTTTTGCACGGCTAAAATCCTGGTGCGTAATATTATTATAGATTTAGTAAAATTCAAACATGTTGTTTTTCACTCTACATGCGCGCGAAGTTTCTAAATACTTTTGTGTTTAGTAAATTGTATTATTTTCTCCAGCTTTTTCCTTTTCCTCAAAGTATGCTAGCAGAAGTTTTTTTTTTTTTTTTTTTTTTTTTAAATGGCAGGGACATATATGCTGCGGATTGCTCGTACTCAGTTATATGCATCAGAAGCTTGTGGTGGTTTAAATTTGGTTGATGTGAAACTTAAAAGTATGGCCTTCGATTACACCGTACTAGTTTATGTATTCTAACTGCTGTAAATAATGTCTGGTATCAATATAGTGCACTTATTGTACATTTCATTTATTTATGTTCTCCACTGAATGTTCGTCCATGGAATATTCTTGCAGTCGAAATGTTGGATGTGTATATTAATTAAGCATATGCAGCGATTAATAAAATACCGGTACAAGAATGGTCTGTTAAACAATGGTATTTATATTTATCTTAAATTTATCATCGTCCACAGGTGACGATGGTTTCAAATGGAGACAGGAACTCTGTGATGTGGCGTAATTTGTATTTGATTCGTGCTCATGGCTTTGAATATGTGGTATTGTATTATTAATAATATTGTACCGCATAAAGATAGACTAAAAGAGTTAAATATTGAACACTCTGCGGTGTGTTTCTCTTGTAATAGTATTGACGATATCTTGCACCATATTACGCATTGTGTGAAAATGGATGATATTGTAAATTATATACAAAGGATTATAATCTTGTGGTAAATTGTATACAACCTTATTGTTATGGGTTAGATTATCACTCTATTTCTACATTAAGTTGTATAACATATGAACATCAGTCAATACGGATTTCACTTAAAAGTTGCTTGTCACCTTTAAGTACAGGGCGTAGATTTATTTCTGTTGTCACCTTTAAGTACAAGGCGTAAATTTATTTCTTGGGAGGGTATTTTGCAGACAGCTATTAAATATGTGTTGTCCCACATAGCAGAGTACATCCCTGGGACGTCCCATTTAGATCCCATTAACGTCAGATTTCTCAAGCTCCCATAGCGATGTCCTAAGGACGTCCGTGGGATAACTCTGTGGGCAATACAAACAGTTCATCCCGTATGGATGTCCCCTGGATGTCCCCCGGAAAGCCGTGCGGGATTACCTACCTGGAATTTCTATAAATTAAATCGACCTTACTATTATTATTATTTAATTAATTATAACTATACGTCCCATGGATGTGAACGGGACTTAAACAGGACGTCCTGCCAGGAGATCCGTCAGATATTCCTGGGACGACATTTTGCTATGTGGGGTGTTAGTGATGTGTCATTGTGGAGTGTTTTGTGTTTACGTTTCTGTCCATATCTAACTCCTAATAGCATTCCTGGAAATACTTTTTATAACCTACGAAAATTCAAGGGGGGATGGTAACTTCGTTGTTCGTAATGTGTGTCCGTTAAGTAATCTCAATGTAAAACAATATCAACGTTGTCTCCGGATGAGTCAGGTTTGCTACCCCAACCTTGTTCGGACTACCTTTACTTTTTCAACCCTAAATTTTTGGATAGTTTAACTTCTCACTTACCCGTTATGTATATATAATCACATAATAACATTTCGGTGTTTTGTGTTTTATGTCGTTTTGTACTCAGATGTCAGTTGCACACCCCTTTTTCGAAACCTCTGTCCTAGAATTCTTTCAATCCTAAATTACTAAGTTTGTGTATGTCCTTCGTGTATTATGTACAAAGTATAAATTTATAATGTCTCCTTTCGACACGGTTATGTAATAATTCACAAGTAATACTTCATTATTCAAACTTTGATAGTGTAAAAAACGTAAATGCTTCTGGATTGATTGTGTAGAAATTTCATTACTCTGAAGGCAAAAGGACTTAAATAATAATGCCTTAAAGTGAATCAAAACAAAACTTCGTTTGATATATGTTTGAAATTTACAATATTGAACATTCATTGTTTTCTGCAGATAATACCGGAAATTCTGACATTCAGTTGTATTGACAACAAAATTTGTAATACTTTAAACAAGAATTCTAGTCACTGAGAAATTTTGGTATCCAAGAACTTTCAAAACTTATGAAGCATATAACTCAGTTTATTTAATCAATAAAAACGAAAATATTATTAACAAACGTCGGAAACAAAAATCTACATTTCAGTGAGAAATAATTTGATTTTTCCTTAACTAAGCGGTGAGCCTCTGCGAGACTTAATGTCGGTTTGGGATTTTTCTTTTTCCTCATGTTTTCGCTTGCTCGGTATTATTTTTGAGGTTCACTTTTCCTCTTTAATTTTCTTTTCTTCTGGATATGTTGCTGCAAGGTGATTATTTGATGTTCTACCTGATTATGCTTTAACGAAACGTTCCTTGTTCTCAAAAGAAAATTTGGTGTACTGGCGCTAGGGGTATCACTTATGAGTCTACATAGAGATTACAGATATTTTTGAGCGATTATTACGATTAACATTATTCTTATTTTGAGCACTTATTGGACTATTTGAGTGTTGACTATTTAACAGGCTCCTCGTCGAAGTGTTTATTATTATTTGTTGGCTGAATTTTGAGGGGAAGGTGTGGAGCAACAGCCACTATCTGTGACTTGTCTGCGTGATGTTTCAGCCTGTATTTGAAGTATTTTGATATATATATATATATATATGTGCCTGCCACTGCTTGACATTGCGTATCGCTCTTGAGATCAGCGCTGTTAGGAATTTGTTAGCCTACACTCTATTGTGATTAACTCACGTTCTAGTCCTTCTTTCGAATTGAGTATGGGAACAATAATATTGTCATGTATATGAATAATGTGCTTTGGTGGACTACTTTTACTCCTCGTCAATGTTACTTTTTGTTGTTGTTTGAGGTCATGTTATGTGAAAAGAGTGAGTGTCTAGTTTATGTGTACTTTAGCAGCTTGTCGACGTCTCGATTTGTCTGCATCTTTGTTGAGATAGTGCTCCGTTGTGATGATACAGTTCAGAGTTTTTTCTACTTTCTTTCACTATTGTTCTGCACGGCTGTGTCAAGTACTTTTCATCCTCCTGAAGATGTCCTCAGACTTTCTTAGTTGAACGGTCCAGCCCTAATAGTTGAGTTGAGGCTGTCTGACTGGTTCCGTGTTTGTGTTCGTGGAGGAAACTCTGTTATGAAGTGTATGGAGAGAGACGCTTCATCTCAATTACCACAGTCATGAGGTTCTTGGTCGTAAATGCAATCCTTTGAATCCCCAGAAATAGATATACAAATGAAAATAGCGTATACCAAACCATCAACATAAACCAAACACATCGTTATCATTATCACTAATCTCATTTACTTTCCCAATGAATACACGTATCCACACAAAAGCACATATAAATATAAGCACAATTAATATACAGCTGAACCAGGCCCTGCGCGCTTATATTGTAAGGTCGGTTTCTGCTCTGGACAGACGCTAGGAGGCGGGAGCGTACACTGCCGAGACAAAGTTGCCAATTTAGCAACTTTGTACCTAAGACTAATTATTTTGAATATTTATTTTAATGCCAATGATTCTCATATTTCTATTGTGTGCATAGGGATTTCGGTAGCTTTTGTGCATGCTCTAGCACTCCTATTCTGAATATTTGTGCACTCCTGATTCTAGCATTTGTAAGATATAATTTTAACTACTTTTAGATTGTTGTTTAGTTTTTATGAAGTAATTGCTGTTAGCAACACTGTATCGAGTATCGCTTCATAACTTCCTTTTGTTTAAGATATATATAGAAGCCGCCCGTTTTAAATTCTAGTAACATCTGCACAATTGAAACAACATGCTATATTTGTTGCTTCTAGCAAATTGAAGTGCAATTGTACGAACCAAAGTTATTATAGAAAGGGGAAGTGTTAAAATTATCTCGTACCAGTGTAAATACAACGAATGAAGCCGACGCAGATTTTCCACTTCAGCAAAATGTGGTTGAAATATATCGGAAATGATGAGTTTCATCACACAAAATATGTTATGCACGCAGGAAATGTTTTATATTCTAGATGATTTAGAATCCAGTTAAAATTAGATTAAAACTTAGATTCTTGCCAAGAGTTAGTGTACCCGGAATTTTGAATAAAACAGCAGAAATTCATTTCTTCCATGACCAATAGCAGCAAAATTTTGTGAGGAGCAGGTTCTTAATGTATAATGAGAATATAATTATTGGATGAGGAACACGATTATTCTACCAATTATGGAGCTGAGGAGCCAACGCTGGAGGAGAATAACGAGTCCACTTGTAATGCGATTGCACTTACAAGTTAGAAGTAAAGGTAAGCTCCACGCTTCACTATATTTTGTAAGTGCAAATTTTACTTTAGGAACTCCTAGGCACAAATATAGATAGCAAAATTTGACGTTTCCTTTTATCTACTCACCGCTCGTTTACGTGAACGTTAGGAACGATAGTGATTGTAGGAACCATACCAATCCGTTTACCACCTTGGAATGCCAACACTCGTATATTTTTCCACGGTTAATGCTTGTGGATGCTCTTTGGAAACTCCCCAATGCTAGTTTTCCTTTTACGGTACAACTGCGATTAGAACTGTCACCAGTGGCATCTAGCAGCGTTGTTACGTAGTGTGTGCAGTCTTAAATAGCACTTCAACATTGCTACTTGCAAGCTACTAACATGATCCAGTCGATAGCGTGGCTCTTCCTATGCGGGAACCCCGTTTATTCCAAGTGAGGGTATTGTTTTTCGATTTGATCTTGTATTTCATAGAACACTTCTAAATGTTCATGTTGATTATTAATTTGTTTTCTAAGAAATAAAAAACGCAAAGGTTTCTTGTAATTTTACACACTTTAATGCCAAGCCTGAGAAGGCGGGTGAGTTAATGCATAGACTAAATAATAATATATTATACCGCTTACCTATTTTCGTCTGCGCTAAAATTATTATTATTATTTTGCTTAAGAGCACGTGATTTTGAACCCTGCCGTTTGGTGACTCTGTTGGCTACTACTGGAAAGAACCAGCGACTGGAAGTAGTCGCAAGCCACCTAGCGGCAGGGTTCAAAACCACGTGCTCCTTAGCACACACGAAAATAGGTAGGAGGGATAAGTTTATATTTTAGTCTATGGTTATAGTAAGGTTATACTGTTTTCGTATTATTATTATAACTACTGATTATTTTAAGCAATCAGAGTTTGAGGTTGGGATCTCCAATCAGTTGTACTGTTTGGAGATCCCAACCTCAAAGTACTGTAAAAAGAAAATTCGCCCCGCCCCGGATTTTACGAGTATATTGAACAGCCACTTTCCTCGGAGTAGAGATTGGGGTCTCGATTTGTCTGGAATCGAATCTGAAATCCTGCTCCGAGGAAAGTGACAGCCCAAAATGCCGGATCATGGTTTGTTAAGAGCATATATAATGCCCACACTCCGATTATTAATTCCATATATACAGATAATAATAGTTTTCATCGTTTTATGCTTCTCAGAGTGACATGTTTAGTTCTTCTTAACAAATTTCAAATAATTGATATCTACTTAAAATTAACCTTCCTAACCAAACCTAAAAAGGAAAGGAAACAGACAAACCTTCAAAGAACTATTTATTCTACTAAAATTTGGTTTTTGCCTCTCCTATGAAGCAACCATCTCTGCGGGAACATTGGCGCTCCTCTAATCCTTGGTACGCCTGTTTCGCGTCCTCCTTACACAGTTTTAAAAGAAATACGCGTGTTTCTGAAAAAGATCCTCATAACTAATAATGTACTTTAACTTCCTACTATTCCAATTTAACACTTTTTGGAAGTTTATGCTAAGATTGCTTAGGCTAATTTCATTAAATTCAATTCAGGCTATAATGAATTTGGTAATGATATTAATTCTTCAACGTACTATGAATCCATGGTTTCCTATGAAGCACCGCATACTAGACGACATGGTTGCCGCGACACAATTTGGTCGCACAGAAAATCATTTCCGAAGGCGACTTGGGAGGAGGAGCCAAAATAGCTTTCCATGTATTCTTAAGAAACCCTGCACACTAGCTGATTTGGTCGCGCGATTTTGAACAGGGCTGATAGTTCTTTTCATTGCCGATCTCTTTTCGCATGCCATACGAGGAACTGACTAAGGAAGAAGAAGTCAGGAATCTTTGTTTAAAAAGATTATTTAGAAATATTTTCCATACAGTAAGTTTGATCAAAACCGAGTGGCAAACATCTTTGGCATCTGTTGATTCTATTTTTTATGTGATCTTGCTAACTTCATGACAGCTGAAAAATGTCTCTCTCTTTGTATATATGTGCAGCTTTGAAAATAATTATGGATTATTTTTACTTAAACCATATTAGAAGAATGAAAGTCCGAGAAGTGACACCTGCCAATTCTCGTAAATTGCCATATTTTTGGGAGAAATAATCTAATATACCTTCAGTTATTCAATTATAGCCTCAGGATATAAGATTTTTGGATATTGAGTAGAAAAGCCAAACGAAGCGAGGAGCCAAGTTTTAATTTTTAGTTGCGAGAACATAAAGATATTCCACACAGGAAGATTTATAACAGAAGTGGAGAAGAAGGAGTGCTTGTGGAAAATTAGTAGTAGTGATTGTAGTGACAGAGATGATGAAAAATAAACCGAGCGGCCGTGGCTCAGTAGTAGAGAGCTTAGACGTGGATTCGAGAGGTCGTGGGGTCAATACAATCAGTGGGCCATCCTGACACGCTTTCCTAGAATTTTTCCTCAGTCACACCATGCGAGTGTCATAATGGTATCTTGACTTAGTTCTTCCGACATCTTTCCACATCCTTTCTCCTCCCCTATCTTGGCCTGAGCCTCAGGTATCTAAAGGCCTTAAATAAAATTAAAATTCAAGATAAAAATGAAAGCATGGACATGATCGGCGAGGAAATAACTGTAATACATTTTCAATTGAAGAAAAATCAAAGCAATGTAAGTGTCAATTAATTAAATGTAACTTAGTTTCATAAATGCCATTTTTATTGTAGGCATTTAAAAAGAACAATAATATATAATATCTTGAACATAAAGAAAGGCGACAATATATATACCACATTGAAATTTATCTGTATTTATGACTTTTGGTCGGGAGAGGAAATGATGCGGGATGGAGTTGGCCAGGGCCTAATTTGAAGGCATCATCACATCTGTCTTATGTGAGTCAAGATAAACTAAAAAAATCTGCATAGTCGACCGCCGGGATTGAATCAAGAAACTCCCAAAAGGGAAGTGAACGCTCTACCACTGGGTTAAAGCCGCTCGATATTAAGTTTTCTTATAGGTAATGCAGAAAGTGTAGGTTATTTATTAAGTAGTATATTTACATACGTATAGCCATGTATTTGGTTTGTAATAATTTGCAACAATTAAATTGCCCAAATGCCAATAACTTCTTGTTTAAAGGATAAACTCATTTCCGCCTTCGCAGCCTCCTTTTATCTTGTAATTAATGCATAGCATTTGTGTGGTACTAACCATCTTGCCTCTGTCAACACCGGTAGCAGGATGAACGAGAAATAGGTGTATTACAAGTCGAACGACCAATTCGCCTGCACGAAGATGACTACGGTGCTTCAGGACTAAAGGTGACCTACGTAACTTTACCTAATATCAAGGAAACTAATATAATTTTAACTAACCTAACGTTCTGCACTCAATAATCAATTTTTCAACATTAATGTGAAATTATTCGAAGAAGCTATATTTATTGTATGAAACTAGCCTAACCTGAAGGAAACTACTCAGGGGTGTAGTTGAGCCAGAGCGGAGCTCCGGTACTTCTTTTAGATGTCAGGGAGCGCTCTGCCTTTCGTATTTCTTATTTTTTACTTCATTTTCTAGAAAACATTAAACACTAAATGGTGACATCTAGTAGCCTTACACTGCAGGGTATATATTGTTCCGTGGAATTGTCTAGTTAAAAGGCACAGCAATGTAAGTAGTTTCGCAGATTTTTAATGAAAATTAAAAAATGGTTAGGGCTTCGCTGAAGAGTACGGTTGATTACTCTTGTAATAGGAGTAGTGTTATTACTATCATTGCCATACCGCAAAGGTACGTACACATTAATGTACTTGCCATACACTCATACTCTATCAACCCATTCTTGAATCAAGTGCCACGCTACTAATTTTTCTTCCAATACATCACTGAAACTATCCTAACTCTAACCTTCTCCATGAGGTAACTTAATTTTTTGACATTAACGTGAAGATTCACCTTGAATAACATATAATTATTGAGTGAAACTAACCTAATGTTCTTTACCTGCTAACCAAATATTTTACACAGAAACTACTGTTGTAAACATCAACTTTTGATGAACATTGTAATTCTATCCTTATATATCATGTGTAAGTGCCATTGTAAACATGATACATAAGGAAAGAATTATTGGATGGACATTAGATACATTATCCCACTGTCCGATCCTATATTCAATAATCTGCACAGTAAAAATAACTGTGTTAATTCAACACAATCCAGTGTCCCAGCGTCACTACCACTTTTGTGTGTTAAATCAACACAACACACGGTGTTGATTTCGGTACTGGGAGAAAAAAAGTTACGTTTGCAACTAGATTTGAACATGGGTTGCTAAGTTACAAGTCGAGCACCTTACCAACTTCACTAAATCGTCAGACGGAAACAGCACTACATTGAAACAATATAGAAACTAACTAACTCTATGGCTTATGGAACTCACAAGTTCATCGCCGTAGTAACAAACGTTCGCCATTGGATTCTATCCTGGGCAATATCAAGCCAGTTTTCATCACGAACACCTACTTCTCTAAGATCTCTTCTAATACTGTCCTCCCAATGACGTCTCTCTCTTCCCAATGGCCTCCTTCCATCCAGACTTCCAACCAGGATAGAATATAATCTTCATTTTCCCCCCATCCGAGCTACATGGCCTGCCCACCTTAGTCGTCGCGATTTCATTATTTTTACAACATCTGGTGAATCGTACAGTCCGTAGAGTTCTTCATTATACAGTCTCCTCCACTCTCCGGTCATCTCGTCGCGTTTCGGCCCGTATATCTTTCTCGAAACCTTATTTTCAAACACATGTAATTTATGTTCATCTGCTAGGGTCGTACTCCAACTTTCGCAACCGTAAAGTATTACCGGCAGAATAACAGTTCTGTATATTTTTAATTTCAATTTCCTTGATATTAATCGCAATGTTAGAAATTTTTGGACTGAATAGAAACATGCGTTCCCCGACACTAAGCGACTTTTTATTTCTTCCGTGACCTCATTTTTGCTTGTTACGTATGCTCCCAAGTATTTAAATTTGCTTACTTTCTCTATGACCTCATCCTTAATTCTTATGTTTTTATTTCCTTCATTCCCTGTGTTTCGGTTTATTATCATGTATTTTGTTTTATCTATGTTTACCTGTAGACCTATCTCATCGTACGCTTCTACTAAGACATCGGTGTTGCATTGTAGTGCAGCTATATCGTCCCCTATTAAATCTACATCATCCGCGTCTAGAAACAGTTGATTCAAACCATTCAATGATAGTCCCTTTTTGTCCCCTTTAATTTTTAAAATCGCATATTCTAACGCAAAGTTAAACAGTAGTGGTGACAAGGCATCGCCTTGTTTCAATCCGTTGCGAATCTTGAAACTATCTGACATATTATTACCTATCCGTACTCTGCTTGTGGGGTCGATGAGACACATCTTCACTAGCTGGTTCAACTAGTGAAACAATACAAATGATTTAAAAAATGTTGCTGAATCCCAAACACAAACAGTTACTCTCACGACTTATGCCATGATTGAATCATTTTTCCATTGGTCAATTAGGGATCACAATCCCCATTTATTGAGAATATGTTCAATTTTTATGAAAGCAAGCTCAGCATTTGACATGTTGTTACGATCAGAAAGCCGTAATTCTGCTCAAGAGTTTGGCTGTCGCCATCTTGCTTGCTTTCATAGAAATAGGATATTCTCAATGAATGGGAATTCTGGTTCTCAATTGACAAATAGGAAGTGATTAAACCATGGGATAAGTCGTGCAAGTAACTTAGTTTGTTTTGGGGGTTCAGCAACATATATTTGATCCAATACACTGTTTAAATCTATAGTGTAGTCGTTTAATTCAAATGTTGCTCACTAAATATTGTTTGCATCTAGTACCTTTTGTGTCTGACGATTTAGCCAAGTCGGTAAGACGCTCGACTTATAACTGAGCAACCCATGTTCAAATCTCACTGCAGCCCGTAGCTTTTTTTCCTTCACAGTATCTAAATCAACACCGTGTGTTGTG
Organism: Lepisma saccharinum; assembly: GCA_022664845.1. Lineage (NCBI taxonomy): Eukaryota > Metazoa > Arthropoda > Insecta > Zygentoma > Lepismatidae > Lepisma > Lepisma saccharinum. Next base: position 46,494 of record JAGDQP010007208.1, read on the forward strand.
TTGATTTAACATACAAAAGTGACAGTCACGCTGGGACACCGCATTGTGTTGAATTAACACAGCTATTTTTTGCAGTGTGATCTCATCTAACCATACCTGACCTATATAAACAATGTTAACATAACGTTAATTGAAACAATTATTGGAACTAGCTAATTTGCTTACAGTTAATCCTAGAACCATTGTGATGTAACATAATCACGTCAGTGAGTAATATGTTCTCTGAGAGTATGTAACTAACTCTAGTTTGTATATGCTTGTACCTGGCACGGTTGTAGAATAGCGGACTGCTTGAGAAAATGTACGATGAACTAACCTGCTATTTAGTCAGAAATCAAAGGTAAATGCGAATGATTTATTATTTCCCCAGTGTAAAACGATATGCAGGCCAGCTATAAAGAACCGTCTTTATAGTATCTCATGTACTTATTCATATTATTCGCGGTTTATACTTTGATTTGCTGGCTAAGTAGAATATTTTGTAGACTTTAAATTATAGTTCTGTAATATTTGGATTTTGAAAATCTATTATCATTGGAATTCAGTACTGATAAATAATATACGTTACGATGATTAGATCATTTTAATTTTTTCTTTCTTTTTTTTCTTTTTCTTTTTTTTTTTTTGTAGGTACAAAAGTTTCAGAATAAACCTTGAGTTTACTTAACATTCCTGACCAGAAGTAATTTGCAAATAAGTAAATAAGCGCAAACTCTAGCGTTATCAGCTAATACGTTTAGAAAACATGCGAAGAGACTGAGGCAGATAGCATCACACTGAAGAATATGAAAGTTATAAGGAAGATACTTTATGTGGAGTGTTTGGTATTATTAATGTTATAAACACAAGATTTTTTGTAGTTAAATACACGAGGAAAGATATCAGAAGATGAAACCTCTAGGAAGAATTTAAAGTTCAAGTAATAAATTATGAGCACGACTATTTACAACTCAAACGGAAAATGTTACAAATTGTTATTCAAGATCTCTGACGTTTCTGTTATACTATTGCAACGTTTTGTCTTTACTCCTGGTGTTAATCAGGATATGATTAAATCCAAATGTTCATTTAGATTACGATGTAAGATCCGATTTATTTAACGCGGGTCTCATGATTCTGACTAAGACGTGAAGAAACATTATGCTCGCTGATTTTACAGAAGCAATGGGTACTATAAATTATATAAGGAGTTTGTATGTCTTTATATTGGTCCACTGAATGATTACTCATTTTAAAACGTATAGTGAACATTTTATTTGTTTTTGAAATGTTGAATAAGAAGTAACAGACGATTTCAGAGATTTTTTTTTTTTATTTCATTGTACATACAAATTCAATAAAAGGATTCGCACAGATAAAATGTGTTGTAGCCTATTTATTTCGATAGCTTTTTGCCTGGCATTATATATGCACAGAATTTCCTAAACGGTCATACATGTCACGAAACACTGAAAAGTTGGTTGTAGACAAGAAAAACATTGAGTAAAATATTAGCAGAATGACCCGAAACCTTAGCAGTCTAATAGATTCTAAAACAATACGTTGATCTTGTGCTGATGTAATAGACTGTTTTACGTAAGTAGAAGTTCTTATAATTGAACCATCACTTTTTGCCATTGCTTGTTTAACGACTTTCCAATTATGTAATTAGAGACAAATATAGCGAAGTAAATTGAGATCGAGCAACTAACGCTTCCAATTTGGTTTCCTCTCGATTTTGATAACGCAAAAAAGAAACAAATTTTATTAATTCATTTTAAGTTCATGCTTGTCCAATAATTGTGCAAATCTAAGACATAAGTTTTATAGTGTAACGATATACTATATGAGCAATTTGAGGAACATCTGGAAGTTGTTACCTCTATATCATGCCGGCTGGGTGGCCGAGCGGTTTGCAGCGGTAGGCCATCAGCTCGAAGGTCCTGGGTTCGAGTCCCGGCAGGGGCATGGGTGTGGATTTTTGACAGCTAAAGGTGAATTGAGACGGGCCGAAGTCCAAAGTTACTAGACTGGCCCATATAAAAATAAAGTTTACCTCTATATCATCACGAAATTTCTCATTATCAAAACTAGTGTTGTGGCCCTGCGGGAGCTGTCGTTTCTTTTTAATTGAGGCCCCAATTCGAAACCCTGGAACTGGTCAGCCTGCTTCCTTGGCCAGACGAGGCGAATGCACAGATAGTGGCCGCTATATTTTCATTCTATCTCCCGCTGATTGTGTTAAAGTTATGGCTTGATGTTGTATTCTTAATTAATATGTTAATGTAACACGTATTAAGTTTCAATGAGAAGTTATTTTCTATCAATATATAAAATATTTATATTATAGGTTTCGCAGATCCTCCAAATTCCTTGATTATTTGCGCACCACTATCAAAAAATGAGAGAAGTGCAGGTTTGTCGAACTGCGCCCCTAATTCTTCACCATGGATCTCACCAATCTTCGTTCAGAATTGACGAATCGTTAAAAGAATTCTAAAAGCTTTGAAATAAATAAACTCGTTAGTCAACGATTAGTTAAATTCTTCACGAATGTTCGTGAAACAACTCTTAAGGCTCAATGCAAGTGGGTTTTCTCGCCTTTTTCGTTTTACGTCAATTATTGAAATTTCAGTGCAGCTAAACAAGAAATTAACTTTGATGGAATAAAGTTCCTTTCGTACTTCTATAATGGGTTCAATTAGTTTAAAAGAAATGCTAGTAGTAACGTCAACGTTGTGTGCAGAAACTTTTGGGGCATCATTCTATCACAAAACTGTCTGCACACATCCTGAAGTTACTGTAGGGCTAGCATTTCCTTAAAACAAACTGTAATATTGGGTCTGGGAAAAAGATGGTGGCTTTTTTTTTAGTAAATTTAAACTGGTTTTCTTATAGGATGCAAATGAATTTATTTAAACCAAATATGCTCCATTATTATCGATAATGTTTAGCCATTTTGAGGGTAGAGCCATGATGCCATCGGTGAAGAACTTCTGTGGTTTCTGGTTGAAAAACTGAATCAAGTGGTTTTCACAGGCTTCTTGTGAAACCAGCTTAATTCCATTGAGAGAGTTCTGCAGAGATCGGAACAAGTGATAGTCCGAGGGTGCTATGTCTGGACTATACGGTGAATGCATCAAAACTTCCCAACCAAGCTCGCGCAATTTTTTACGGGTCATCGACGAAGTATGTGGTCGGGTGTTGTCATGATGGTAGATAACACCTTTCCTATTATTCAATTCGGGCCGTTTTCATTCAATTGCCTGGCGTAATCTCTCTAGTTGTTCACAGTAGATTTGAAAATTATTCGTCTGACCAACTGGAAGTAGCTCATGGCGGACGATTCGCACCACACACACAGCATCACCTTGTTCGGCGTCAATCTGGGCTTCGCGAACACTTGTGACGGCTCACCATCCCTTCTCCACGATCTTTTACGCTTCCGACTGTCGTACGTGATCCATTTTTCATCACTGGTTATGAAACGTTTAAGAAATGGCTCGTTTTCATAGCGTTTCAGCAAAGCATCGCAGATGTTCATTCGGTCTATCATGTTTTTCTCGCTCAACTCATACGGAACCCATACATCGAGCTTCCTTTTGTCGCCAGCTTTGTGTAAATGGTTCAACACAGTTTTGTGGTCAATGTCTAGCTCCATACCAATATCGACACTGCTGATATGCTTAACTTGCTGGACCTTTTCAAGAATTGCATCAGCTTTTTCAGTGATTGGACGACCAGAGCGTGGCTCATCTTTCACATCAAAATTACCAGAACGAAAGCGAGCGAACCATTTCCGCGCAGTAGATTTTGATAAAGTACCTTCTCCCTACACAGCACAAATTTTTTCACACGCCCGCGCAGCGTTCTTCCCTTTGTCGTAATAATATTGCAAAATATAGCGCAATTTGACATTACTGTTCTCCATTTTCACACGCAAACAACTTTCCAACCACTGCACCAATACTTTCATTTTCATTTTGGGACCCACCTTCCACCCCTGTCTCTATGCATTCTTTGCACAAAATGGGTTGTGCACTTCCAAGGGCGTCCAGCACGAGCAGTTGTTCGCTCTTCCCATCTTGGGACAGGCAGTCCCTAGAGGTTTCTCGGATTGCCGGTGTTCCGACAGTCCGAGAAGCTCCTTTGTTCCCTCAGTTTTGACTTCGGGTGGTGCGGGACGGACTTTGGACGAGGCGTCCAGAATGTTCTCCTGGTCTTTGTTCCTCATTTTGGAACTTTTCTTGGGATGGATGCCCTACCATTATGTTTTATTTGCAATTTTATACAGAAAACATTTAACATATAGAACAACACACATACACACAAGGACAGCACAACATAGACGTCGACTCAAGATGGCTTCTTCTTCTTTTTCTGAAACGATAAGAAAAAAGGGGAAGGGAAATAAAGCTGGACTGCAACGTAAGTATTACTGGTATTTTCTCACAAAGTTTTTGCTGGTCCGTTCTGTTTTTCCATTACTGGTTCCCTTCCTCCTTTACTCACGAAGTTAGTCTTGTTCCTCAAGTCACAATCACATCACATACACAACACTTAAAGGCTAGTATATTTAAAAATGCTTGAATGTTTGTGTCCCGGATTCCAGGTCACTCACATTTAGTTTCTGTTTTAATTTTTTTTTTTTTCGGTTTCTTGTTTTAATCTTCTATTATATTTGGCATCCCGTCACCACTCACACACACGCACACTACTACTTGAGCGTCTCTGGCTTCCGGGTTACTGCAGCAAAGCACCCATCAGGACACCGCTGGTTTCACGGTCACTCACTCGCTCACCATTACGCATTTTCACTGATCTTTATTTTATTTAGCTTGACTTTGTGCACTGTTGTTGGTTTAGTTATGATTTTAATATTTCGTTTTTTCATGGAGTTTTGTTGTTGGTTTGTTTTTAGTTTGCTTAGATTATGTATTTCAGTTTCGGATTGTTCTAGTTCCCGGATTGTTCCATCCCGCCTGCTGATAGCGAAGTTCACGCTCGTCGAACCGGCCGTGCAATCGCGCCTTGCCCGCAACGTCCGCGTCACGTTTCCCTCCATGCGGTATCAGCTCACTAACCTGTTTTCTATTGGTCAGCCTCTGGTCTTCGCCGCGCCCGGCCTCGGTCGCCTCCGGATATAAATTTCCTTCTCTGTTACTTTTTGGGTTATCTCCTAGGGAACAATCGCCAGTTCTGGTGTTCTCAGAACTTCTGCGATTTCCATATCCTCCAGGAGAGTTCTTTATTGGCCAACCAGGTTTTCTGTTTCTTCGCATTTTAGCATTACGTGTTCCGGGGTAGCGACCGACTCACAGGCGCGACACAGGTTATCCTCCACTATATTCATATCTTTTAGTTTCTGCCTGAATGGGCCATGTCCCGTGAGGAAGTGTAGCAGACTTCCCGTAATCTCCACGTCGAGCTCCATCGTGTCAGCCACGTCCGGTATTATACTATATAATCTTCTAGCTTTCGGACATTCTTGCCATAGATGATGCCATGCATTGGTTAGTATTTTCTGCACATCTTGTTTGTTGTCCACAGGAGCATGTAGTATCCTAGTGACTTTTTCGTTATTTTTCTTTTTGATAAAAAGCATAGCACCTAGCTTTTTGACTTATAGGTGCAATGGCAGGGTTGCTGCAGCCACCTGGAGTGACTCCACCGGCCTTGTTCTGTATGCTCCTGTGAGTCTTATCAGAGGTTGCCTTTGAGCACGGTTTATTGTTTGACTTTGTCTAACATCGTCCATCCGGTGGCTCCAGACACTGGCAGCGTATCCGATTAAAGATCTTATGATGACGTCATGGTACAGCTTAACAATTTTGATCGGTATTCTTAGTTCTTTTGTCATAATGTTTACTAGTTTATGTGCTATTTTGATTGCTTTTCTTGATATCAGTACGGTGTGTTTTCTGGAGTTTAACTTTTCGTCAAGTGTTATTCCTAAATATTTAAAAGTTTGTACTCTCTTAATTGTTTTATTATTGATTTTGATTATAGGTCCTCTGTTAAGATTAAGTTTTCCTTTAAATAGTACAAATTTTGCTTTCTCTCCTGAGACTGTTAATTTATTATTACTGTACCATGACGCCATTTCTCTTGTGACTGCGTTAGATTTCCTTTCTATCTCCAATCTGTTGTTTCCTTTTATTACCACCGCCAGGTCGTCCGCAAACCCTACCACCCGTTCTACCTCTTGCAGTTCATTAAGCATCTCCAGACATGGCTGGAAGGTTAGGTCCCAGAAGATCGGCCCCAGAATCGACCCCTGAGGACATCCTCTTGTCGGTCTTTTGCCCACAACTCCATCGGCCGTACTCACTTCTAGTCTTCTATTACAAAAATAGTCTTAAATCACTTTCCAAATTTTTGTGTGAATTTTTAGTTTTTTTTATCTCTCTCATTAGAGCTGGCCACCACAGGTTGTCGAACGCCCCCGCTATGACAAAGAATATTCCGATAGTATATTTACACTCGTCATTATGAAGTTGCTGAATTTTGTTACAGAGCTCGTTGATGCGTCTTCAGTAGATTTATTTTTCCTAAAACCAAATTGTAAGTTGCATTCATTAATATTTGTCCTTTTATTATTTATCTTCCCTGCGATTACTTTTTCGAATATTTTGCTTACGACGTTTAGCAGGCAGATAGGTCTATATGGCTAAGGGTTTGTTCTAAGGGAAGGAGTATAACCAACTTTGCCTTCTTCCACGAGTTGGGGAAGATGCCTTGTTCCAAGCATTCGCGAAAAAGTCTTACGAGGTATGGAGTCCAGATATCTTTGTTTTCTTTATAGATTTCGCACTTTATATCATCTGGGCCTGGGGCCTTTCCATTTTTAAGACTTTTTATAGCTTGTTCAACGTCCCAGTTTGTAACACTGAGCTCTTCATTATTTTCTTTCTCTTGCTCGGGGTTATAGGTCATGGATGCTTCCCTCGTGAGTGTATTCTGCTCATTATTCTCATTTTCTAAATCATCGGGGAACAATTTTGCGAAGAGTAACTCTGTGGTATCCTTCCAGCTGGTGGTAAACTGCCCATTATCGTTTTTCAAGGTGTTTAGGGTGCCCTTTCTCTTTATTTTACTCATCACAATCTTGTATGGTGTTCCCCATGGGTCTAGACTAAGATTATCCTCTACGAATTTGTTCCAGGTTCTTGTTTTGTGTTCGCGTAGCTCTTTTTCGAATTGTTGTTTGAATTCCCTATACTTGTTTGGCCTGCTTTGCCTCAACTCGTGGTCTCCAGCCGCTCTGTAACTTCTTCTAGCTGCTTTTGTTTTTCTTTTTAGCTTATCTAATGCCGCTGTCCAATACGTTTTCTTCTTTTTAGTTCCACCTTTTTTATTTGGAATGGCTTCTTCGATGGCTTTCTTTGTGACCAGCTTTAGTTTCTCCGTCAAGTTATCAATATTACAGTTTATGTCAATCTGTGGTAAGTTTAGTTTGTTATTAAATTTTTTCCAGTTTATTTTGTTTACATTATATTTAAATGCTGTTTTGTCTTCATCCTCTTCATGATCTTGTTGTTTTAGATTTATGTTAAATCCGATGGCGTTATGGGCACTCGTTGTTGCATCTTCCACGACTCTCCAATCCGTTAAGTCATTATACACGTTTCCCCTGGACAAGGTTACATCGATATTTGACTCCGCGCCGGCCCTGCCCCTAAATGTCGGCGGTTGTCCTTCTCTATTGTGGATGTTTAAGTTAAACTGTTGGATCAGCTCTTCGAACATTTTCCCATTACCATAGATCCGGGGCAGTGCCAAGGGAGGACTTTGCATTCAGATCCCCCAAAATCAGTATATCCCTTTTATTAAAAGCATTCAGAATATTCTCCAATCTCATTACAAACATCTCGGTCGGAAGAGAGAACTGACAGTAAATATTGACTACTAACAGCTTTCTCTTTTTATTGATTATCTCTAGACACTGGACCCACCTGTCCGAGTATTGGGCATGCTCTAGGGTTTCTATATTCTTATTGAATATCAGCTTTGCAACCATAGGATCTCCTCCCTCGGCAGCACCGCCACCACATCGAAAGGAAATCCCTGCAGTCTTCCCTTTCTGGTGTATGGTTCCTGTAGGAATGCTACGTCCACGTTCTCCTCTTCACATAGGTGTCTCAGCTCAGCGCATGCTAGTTTAGATTTATCCGCGTTGAGCTGGATGATATTAATCATGGTTTATGGTTGTCTAGTGTAGACGTAGCATGCAGGAAACTTTTCTGCTGGATTGATGGCTATCCGCCCACATGCCATGACAAACTGCCGATAGACGCTGTTCAGTCGGAAAGTCTCGTTTCTTCTTTCAAAAACCTTGTCTACCAGCTTGAGCAGGTCGCCTGGGTCCGAAGTAATTCCATCTGATTTTAGATTGATTCTGTCTACCTCTTCAATTATCGGGAAGGTGATGCTTTTCCCTTGTGGATGTATGTTCCTTATGATGACTCTCAGTGCTGCCATCAGGGTGTTGGTCTCCTCAAGTCTCGACAGGTTATAGTCCAGTTGCATGGTGGTGTACAGACTTCTGGGGTCAGATGCAATCACCTTCGTTTCTTGGTCCGTCGACTCTCTCTCCCCCAGGTCAGGCATGTTCTGAGTAGTGTCTATTGTTTCCTTTTTTGGTATTTCTACGACTGCAGGACCGCTCCTATACTCCTATGCTTTACCTATTCTTTGTACAACCTCGGGATCCAGGATTTCCAGATCTTCTTCTTCCTGTACGTCCTTTCCTCTTCGGGTATAGTCTGCTTGTCTGTTTATACACTCACAGTAACGCTCGAAGAGCTCGAGTGTCACCTTTCCAACGAGCGTTTAGTGGTGGCGCTGCGATCTGTGTTTCCTGAGGTATTTGCAATTGACGCCATCTATCGGGGAAACGCCACGAACTTATTCCCAGACCCAATATTATTGAAGTACCAAACAAACTTTGGTAAGTGAAAATTAATTTCTTGTTTACCTGCACTGAAATTTCAATAATTGATGTAAAACGAAAAAGGTGGGAAAACTCACTTGCATTGAACATTATCGATTGGTCAACAATAAATTAAAAATGCCGATTAACGAATATCGTACTTCCCTTGCTATCGCCCCAGTTTGTCTGGACAGACACCAGATGGCAGGACGCTACAAATACGAGAAAAGGCGGCACAATTCGTTACTATGGCACTTTCCTATCTATATGTCTCTGTTATCTATGAGCTGAACCCTCCTTCTAAACAGGTAGCACACATTAAATAAACATATATAACGATATATAACACAGAAAACAAACTTTATACGTTGCAAAACATAAATTAAACTGAACAATCTAAATAAGCAACTTCGCATTGTTAATATTCTATTTAACCGAAAATTCTAACAATTAATTAATTCAGTGCAAATTAAACATCTGCTGAATACACTCACAAAATAAATAGTAAAGAGACCCAAAAAATCTTATTTATGCATCAAATTCACTGTTTTCTAAATTTAATTTTCGGGCCAGTAAAATCGAATATTTAGAGATCGAGCATACATATACAATACTTCAAGAAGGAGAAAAAAAAAAAAGAGACCTGAATTTTCAACTGAGAATTTGAATTTATTTATGGCCTTTAAGTATCTTAGGCTCAGGCCAGAATAGGGTGGGGGAGAGAATGTTGGAATGTAGTCATTTAGGACGTAGTCAGTAGGGACCATCTCGGCATTTGGCTGGTGTGACGGAGGAAAAAAAACGGAAAACCTGTCAGAATCGAAGGCTGCTGCCCTGGTATCGATCCCAAGACCTTCCAAATGCTAAGCCAACGCTCTACCAACTGAGCTACCGACACTTTCTTTAACACTGAGAGTTGTCCATGAAGGTAAAAGAAATTAAACGTTATCAATTTATTTTAATTTAGTCGAAAAACTTACAAGAGACACAAATTAAGTTTCTAAATAATCTTCATTACATTCCTGGTACTCTATACAAGAATTCACCATCGTCATTATAGAAGCAGTTCCCAACTCTATAGGTTGCACCTTCCTTCCATTTGTCTTCAGGGATAATAATCTTTGATAGAATTTCATCAGATGCACCATATGGTCTCTGAAAATTAAAACAAAATTACATTCAGAATTCTAAACTTATCAGTTCGTTTTACAGTTTGAAGAAGAAGAAGAAAAAACCCTGACCAAGACAAGCAAATCACATTAAATTATATTATTTTATTTTCCAGAACAATGTTATGTTGGTTCTTCGTTCTGCCTTGTGGGTATTTTATATACTAGAATATCCAGTCACCTTGATACTCAAACACATTCATAGCGTAACTGGGAAAATCTCTGTTAAGATGGCTGGCCGCTGGATTCAAACTAAGAACCTTCCGAATGTAAAGTTAACGTTCCATCAATTGTTACGTACGTAGTGTCCACCACTTATGTATGACATTAAGGACCAAGCTGCCGTAGTCCAGTTGGTAGAGCGTTGGCTTAACAATTACAAGGTCGTGGGATAATCCCAGCGGCCACCTATCTTAACAGGTTTATCCAAGATTTTCCTCAGTCACGGCTAGTAAATGCCGGTATAATAGGATCATTTTTTTTTTTCGAAATTAGTTGACAACACTGACTATTTCGGCGCCTGTGGCGTCCACAGTACCTATGTGAACCGTCCCAGTATCTAAATGCCAAGCTTGTTGCGAATAAGGCCAACAATATCGGAGCAGGGTTGGAATGTTTAAAACAAAATGATTTAAACAGATGTGGTTGTTTTAAACGATGATTTTTTTTAAGCCGTGCTTAAAACATGTTAATTTTATTTTTCTTCTTCGAAAAGAATCATATTATTTTTAAGAGTACGAAAAGGTGTGTTTTTACCAGTAAAACGTATGCAATTTCTCCCGTGTGAAAGCTAATTTCCAAAATAATCAGTATTCTGGTGTCGCAAGGCTACAGGCGGAGACATAAAATGCGTCGTTTTGATTTGATCATTATCGGCTGAATGCTAGAAGCAGGAGATATTAATTGGCTATCAATAACATGAAACAAGATGTTCATATTTCAATTCCTTCTTTTTCATTTATTGTGCGAAACTGTCAGGAAAAGAAAAACTTCATGGGCATGCATTTTCTTCTATGATTAGGTTTATGAGGAAAGGGACAGTAGTGAGTAACTGTAGAGGTTTGATAATCATTTCTTGTTCGGTGCTTGGAGTTTATATCGGGTGGTAAAACTTATTAGGTACTCTGTTTCCTTGCTGTTCGTTTATAGACTCATTATCAGTGGGTTGCACATAAAGAAAAAAAGGATTTAATCTGGACACACTTTATTAAAGTTAATTCTTCCGAAAATAATAAAACCATAAAAGCCAAATGTAGACTGTGTAAAAAGGGGCAGGTCTTGTTGCCCGAATGAGAGAATATTTCAAGAAGTATAATTCACATACCGGCCAGGACACTGGTGAATTTCCCTTCAGTGTTCCCATGCCTGGCGCTCGGAGATATACTCAGCCTCCTATCAAATTGAATACCACAGTGTCTTTGGTATTCCAGGGCACTTGGGGAAGTAATGTCAAGGGGCGTAAGGCTTAATTGTGATGTCTATGTTAATTTAGTAATTAATATGTTCTTGATTTATGTATATAGCATAGCACGAAGCAAGTCATTTATTTCTTAAATAAAATTATTCTAATTTCGTTTAAAAAATTAAAGAGAACAGAAATTCAACAAAAGTAATACATTGTATAGTAAATTAGTATATTTCAATCAGCCAGACGTCTTCCGAACTTTGGAACCCGTAGTCAGCAGTTCAAAGATCAACTTGGACAAGCAAAGAAGTAAAGAGCAAGTGACGCCCGCCTGCTTCCTAATTAGTGAAAAATAAGAGCTGCTTCTCTCCGATTCGCAAAAGCATTGGTGTTTGTGATTGGTCAGAATCAAACTCTCATAAGTTAACATTGTGATGTGAAATTGTATAAAAAGACTGGATATTTGACACATTTGCGCTCGCTTGGGCTCCAGCCACCGAACTGTCAACATCTAGTCGAAGTGACCGAACTCAGCTCTGAAGTATCGTCATTCTGCCAGGCGGCGACAAGAATAGCAAAGAGAATTCATCACGATTTAACATACAAAATTACACTTTAATTTCTCTATCTTCTGTCATCTAGAATTGCTGCATCTTTGGTGAATTGAATTCTGATTCTCTTAGCAATATGACTTATGTATTAATATTTGCCTTATTGAAGTGCTCTGTTCAGAGTAATTAGTTATAACACTAGTAGACTTGCTTTCGTGCGCCTTTTGTAAAATATCCTATTACATTATAAATAGCCATACACAGCCAATACTATGTTTCCTTTACCCTAATACGCATTACCAACAAAAGCACCCGGCGAATGCCGAGATAGTACCTGTAATTTATGCCCAGAACACAGTGCTATGCCCAGGTAAGAAGTGATCTATTTATGTGTTATTTGCTATAAAACGGCTACAGTGGATACTGCGTGTGTCTGAGATTGAGACCTTTTGGTGACCAGTGCCTATTGCCTATACCTTAGGCTCAACAACATCCATTGTGGACGGCAGTAAAGGCAGCCCAGCGTAGGACTGACCAGTTCACCTCAGTTCGTGCCGTTGGTCAAGAATATGTGGATCGCTACCTCCACATCTCTCATGCACCGTTCACGGCCGTGGGCATTGCACAGGGTATACCTATTGTTGTAAGTTTGTGAAGTTTTTTCTTGTTTTGTAAAGTTATTTTTTTCAAAATGTCGTTTTTTTTCACACAGCATTTGATGCTTTACGCTGCAGATAATCAATGTAATCAGCAAGATTGAAGTTAAGCTTTCACAATGTAATAAGCTTTATTATTGCTTTGTTTTCCTGCAACATTACGAGGGAAATGATGGGATTATTATGCATTCACTGTCACGTTGCTATACTTCCTATATCTTCACCCTGACCAACATAAGGAATTAACTAAGGACATGTGGACTTAAGTTATCTCGTATAGTTTGTAGTAAAATACTAATAAACCTAGAGGGAACTGAAGAAATATTTTGAATTATAAAAAGAATTTAAGTTTCTGGAAATAATACAACTTCGAAGACATCTTTACTGTAAACTGAAAAACTATGAATTCCTACCGAAACATGCTCTCATCCGTATATACAATACGTTAATTTCAATTACGGTATTATTCAAATAAAATATATATTTTTAATCATAATTACCGTCCGCAAAAATAAATTATCTTTAGCTCAAAATCCCGGGAAATAACCTGCTTTTACTCAAAATAATGTTTGAGTTTACTAGTACATTGTGTTTGACAATAAAAATTCGGTGGCATTTCCCCTTATGCTCTGGGCTCCAAGCCTCGCCCCATACTGTGAAAATATGGAGCAGTTTAACACAAGCAGTGTAACATGTAACAAAAAATATTTTATGTTATATGCATATTTAAAAAGAGTTTTATAAATGCACAATGAGTTCTCTTGTAAACAAACAACTACATATAGAATTATTCTAATGAGTCTATTGCAATAGGGCTCTGAGAAGTATAATTTCAAAGCATATCATAATGTAGCTCCCCCAGTGAGTTTTTGAAAGCATAGGAATAGCTATCGACACGGAACAGTATGGGAACCATTTGAAAATTTTAATTTTAAAATAGGTGGCAACGCTGACAAATGGGTGCTTGGGTACAGGGTACAACCATAACATGTTTCGATTGTGTCGGATATGTATACTTAAGGTTGCCACCTTTTAATGAATAAATTACAGGACACTCGCCAAAAAATACGGGACAAATCTGAAATTACCTAAAATGAAAGTAACTAGTTGAGTACGACTACCCGCTAATTTAGAAACCCCCTGTCCACATTCTAAACTGGTGGGAGGAAAATGGATATTTCAATTGTCTAACCACAGTTCGCATAAGTATATTTTATCAACTAGACCACACGGAAGGGACGAGTATTATACGGCGCGTCGCATGTTGGGCCTGGAGTAACGTGACCATATTTTTTCAGTGATTCCGGGAAGGATCGGGATAAATTCTAAGATTATTTCATCAGTTTCATATAAATGTACTTGTACTACTGTTGCAGTACAAGAAATAAGTTAAAGTGAAACATGATGTATATTTCACTTTTATAAATGTTTTAGATCAAAAGATAACTATTTCTATAATAACAAGACCTTAGCCAAACAGTTGAGAATGCAAAATTGAAAGAGTACATCTGGTAGCCCTATACAGAGGTCGTTTTCGAATGTTTCTCTCTAAACGAAACAATAAATTTCTTCGAAGGACATTTTTCCTCAAACCGGGAGAAAAGTAGCTGGGGTAAATGCCTTAATCTGGAGCTGAGCAAACTTCCCGGAAACCGCAGGTGAATGGTCACCTTAGTCTGAAGATGTGGACAGAGTATGCTCGTCAGTTTGCATAGCAAACAGTTGGAAAAGAGTCCACCACGGATTATTTGTTAAAATTACAATGTCGAAAATATGTGTTGAAAGTCATAATACGGGACAATCACTCATAATACAGGACGCGTAAGTTTTATCTAAAACCTCATCAGTATCATCTGATGAGGTAAAATATCTGCTTTCTTCTTTACCTCTAAATCGTTCTCCCGGCTATGATAACATTAGTGCTATTTTTTTACGTAATGCTGCTGAATCATTGACTTACCCTTTTTCTTGTATTCTAAATAGATGTTTTGCCGAAGGTGTATTTCCTTCTTCTTGGAAACAGGCTAATATTATACCCATTCTGAAATCTGGAGATAAGACCCATGTCTCTTCATACAGACCCATTTCTCTTTTATCTATTTTATCTGTGGTGTGTGAAAGAATCATCAAAGATAGACTTTATAATTTTGTCTCACCCTATCTAGACTCTGCTCAACATGGCTTTCTTCCTGGTAGTTCCACTCTTACAAACCTGTCCTTGTTACTCTCTGATGCTACCCAATGCCTGTCCAATAACACACAACTTGATGTCATCTATCTAGATCTTAGTAAGGCTTTCGATAGAATTGATTATAATCTTCTTCTTTATAAATTAACTCACCGATTCAATATCCATGGTA
>JAGDQP010007209.1:0-68476 GCA_022664845.1 Lepisma saccharinum
CACACACACACACACACACACACACACAAACAGAGAGAGAGAGAGAGACCAACACACACAGACACCAACACACACGCACAAACTTGCTTATATACAAAGTTCAAAAAGCACGAATAAAGCAATAGTAATATACACATTTTTTAAAGTACTCACATCTCATATTGTTATTGTTTTAAAGGTACCGAATTAATCAAGAATAATAGGCATACTGAAATTTTGAAACGCTACCCAACACTTATTACCTTATTATCATTAATGAAATTAGATGTTTCATATTTTGAAGCTGATTCTCTTAGCAGAGATATTTGAAGGTCGTAACTTAGTTCGACATAGCCCAGGATTTCAAATTTCCCATCAATAACATATATCTTTGAATTATAAACTAGATCATTTGATAGATATTCTTAAGTATTATCTAGACCACTTTCTAAAATACTATTTTGATTGTCATTTGTCCATTATTTTTTAAAATATATTACAAATGGAGCCTGATTACCAAGGGTTCATAAAACGAATCTGAATTTGAAATTTTACAGGCCTTTAGGCAAGAAGCCGAATGCATGATGATGGGAGAATTGGTGGAAGGGGAGGATCTGGAGTATATCTACAAACACAGAATTTGTTCACCTGAAAACTACATGACATGATCAGGGATCGAACCGGGGACCCTATGCGCCAGAGCTGAGTCACTGCGTAACAAAACGGATCTGAAGCTAGTTCCTTTCCTCTTGGCTTCTTCAGGTTTTGGTATTACTTTATCTGTAGCTAAGCGATAGACAAGCAATAGCGATTCTCTCTAGTTTAAAGTTTTATAACGGTGGACCAATGTCGTTAATGAAAACTACAGTAAACAATATTTTACTCGCTATATTTCTAACACTAGTCATCTGTGAAATCATAAGAGCCATACGTTTTGTGCCGTGGAAATTTGCACTACCTTTAACGGATTCAATTTCTGTAGCTCCTCAGAAACAATTTGGTTGCTGGTCTTCAGTAAATCTGATAATGACTTCTGTGGATCAGTTTTCAAATAACCAACCAATACAGCACATGCAAGTAACAGAATAACATTATTTTCCATAGCATCATTTGGTCAAGATTGATAACTAATGTAGAACAGAAAGTTTACGTAATAAGCCTCTTCTTCGACAGAAAATCTTGCACGTAAATTATTATCTATAATTTTTTGTTAAAATATGTTCTTTCAATAATATTCGACACCTAACACAACTTACTTTTAGCTTTACCTGAATTATTGAAACTCCTTGTATTGAATTTTTGTCCCTTCAAGATTTCCTTTAAATTTGGGAATAGATGGTAGTCTGATGGGGCCAGGTCATGTGAATAGGGTGGGTGATTCAAAGTTTCCAATCCCAATGTAGCCAATTTTGGCATTGTAACATTGCTCTTGTAGGGGATGCGTTGTCGTGAAGATAAACAACTTTTCACGGTGTTTTTACTTTAACTCTAAGTGAAACCTGTTCAGTAATGAAGCATAGTGAGCCCCGGTAATGGTGTTGCCTTGTTGTAGATAATGAACACAGATTACCACATCCTCATCCCAGAAAACACTGGCACTTGATTTTTTAACACGAAACAATTTGGTCTCGGTGAACCACCGTGACCATAGGCGTGCGCAAACTCTTGGATTAGGGGTGGGGTGGAGTTAGTTGCTACTCCTTAAAGTATGCAACTAACTTGAAGTCATTCCGTTACTTCAAGTTTTCTATATTGTTTTATTTCACTGAATGCACAACATCAACTTCTTTCCATGAATATCCGGTTTTGGCCAGGTTGATTGTTCGTCGGCATGCACCCATGACTTCCTGTGCATAGGTTTGTCGCAACGAATCCATTTTTCATCGCTAGTCACTATTCGATGCAAAAACGACTTCCTTTTTATTTTGTCTTTGCAGCAGCACTTCACAAATGGTTGAACGTTCCGCAGTGTCTCCCTTCCGCAATTCATCGAGGACCAGTTTCCGCTCTTCTGAATCATTCCCACAGCTTTTAAACGTTTGATAACAATTGACTCATCGACTTGTAGTGTACTCGACAACTGTTTGAGCGTCTGACAAGATTTATCTTCCGGTAATGCCTCCAATTCGTGGTTTTCAAACTTTTTCGACTGACCAAGACGCTCTATGTCCTTCATGTCAAAACCGTTGTCTTTGAAGCGTCGAAACCAATCGCAGCAACTTGTTACCGATAGAGCATGCTTTCCACAGCCCCCCACTAGCAAATTATGACTTTCAGCAGCAGATTTTCTGAGATCACGCTACGTAGGTAAAAAAAAAACTTTCTTAAACATTACATTGGTGAATTCGTCTAGACCTAGAATTCGTCTAGGCCGTCTAGAAATGGAGATCGGTTAAAATTTGGGATATACAGTATGAACGTCCACAGTTAGCCCTTTCTGATGGAGTTTACGAGACATACTTCAAAAGGCAATTTTATAGGAAATTTCCTTGTAGACTATACAATTAAGTGCTAATTTCTCGGCTTATAATAGTTTAATATTTCTTACATAAAGGACATGCAAATTTAATTCGGCCCCTTGTACAAAGCGTATAAAGTTATTTGTTATTCCTATGAATGCGCCTCGTAAATTAAAGCTACCTACATAAATAGTAGATTTAATTGCTCATAGTTCTGCATATCAAACTTTACAACAAAAATATGTCCGAAAACATATTTATGCATCTGAAAGAAATGATAGGGCTAACACGTGGTTGTCTTTCATAGCAGGGTCTACTGTAGAAAGGCTCTGCATCCTCCATCGAAAGCTGTCGGTTGGAAGCTGCTTATAGCGGCACAATTTTGCATGTTAAATTCTCAACATCGGATAGCGGAATTACCAGTCGCTGGACAACAGAGGGTAAAGGCGTTCCATTTACGCTACCTGGAAACAGTCTCTGTATCTGACACATTGAAGAAGCTAGGATAAAGAGGATGCAGCTGGGCTTAAGCAAAGGAAAAAATTAAAGACCCGATGTTTTCTGTTTCTCTCCTTTATTTTTTCCCCTCTGTGTTTCAGATGCACAAATTTGTTGTCATACATAATCAAGTATTTTTTTTTCGTTTCCACTGTATGTGTAATTTATATTGAAGTCATATAAAGGCCTAATGACAAACACATGTGAGCGTGTTAACAGCACAAAATGTACTAGGGAGCAAGTGTAATAATCAATTATATAAGAAATAATGTAATATCAATATATTACATAAATTTATGCTACTTTTGTTATAGAAACAAAACTAATTTTGCTTGGTGTTTTATTTTAAATTATTTATCTTATTTTTAGAGCATCCTAATTGTTAATAGCAGCGATCTGATCCATTAAATTAATAAGTAAAAATACAGATCAAAATTTACGGGTGGGTGGAGAGGGTACATCTGATTAAGGTAGGGTGACCAGACGTACTGACTTTCGCAGGACAGTACTGTTTTCTAAAAGGTTGTCCTGCGTGATTCGAAAGGGTGCGTATTATTAAGAAATCCCCTTTCTTTTCAGAATGTCCCGCACAATGTCCTGTTTTTATCTTCTGATATACTTTCGTTTCTCTGATACTCATAAACAGAACATGAATGCCTATATTTTTCTTCATGGTAATTATTATTTCGTTTTTGTTTTCCTGCCTTCAGATCAATTAGGCCTAATGGCAACAGTGCTATTGTTCACTGAAATAGCGCTGTTGCCATTAGTTGATCTGAAGGCAGGAAAACTTCAGTAAGTTAGTATATTGTTTACAGTGACGTGAGTGTCTATCACAAAACAAGATTGTATTGTTGGGATTCGAAGAAAGCAATCATAATGTAGATGTTAATTTAGTCTGAAGATGGATCGAGAAAGAAATACGTCCTTAACTCGGAGCTTCACTTTTTTTTTCCTTCTGGAAGAGAGAAAGGACGGACAGTGATGTATTGCCAAAAGTGCCATTCCATGGTCACAGGTCATTCTCACATTAGTTTACCCTTGAAGATCAAATATCTCACACAATACAAAATTAATGTTGCTAATCTGTTAGTTCTTTTGCAATGTTAGTACTGTCAGTAGCCATCATGATTCATTATTTCGTCGGTTGGATGACATAAAGACATATATCAATATATAAGATATAGATATATCAAAAAACGATTTTGAAGGCTAGCAGGAACTGTATAAAGTCGATCTGTAAATCAATTTTAGGAAATGATTTAACAAAATGAAATCATCTTCGAGCTATGTACTCAAATGAAAAATATGGTCTAATACAAGTCGTAAATAAATAAACTGAGATACATTTTATATCTTTTTCTAAAATATAATGTGGAACAACATGGAAAAATACTGTTCTTTGTATTTTGTTAATCTGTTTCAGCATCTAATATAATTTAGCATAATGCTGCAATGTTAATGGTTTAATTAATTCATTGTGCTAGCAATTTTATCTGCTTAATGTTTTGTTTCGCAAGGTGTTCGTAATTTGTTAGATAGATTTTAACAATCCTAACTGTGATCTCTGTAATGATTTCAATCATTCATTTATACTATAGAAGCTGTCTTTGAGTAATAAACATGCTGTTATGAACATGGTTCATGTTAACTTTATATGGGTGAATGTAATGTCTATTCAAGCTACAGTAATTTTAGATGTTGGTTAGTTTCAAATCATACCTATAGAACAATATGGGTATCTACTATCAAGAAAGCGTAAATAATAATAATAATGTTTAATAGTATTGTAGAATGAGAATATAACTCGAAATAAAATAATTCTGTATTTTTGATAGATTGAAAATTTTTAAGAATTCACATAAGTCTGCATTAGCTTTCAACTTAACACCATGTTTAGAATTATCGATAGTGATCTCAGTTGGTTCATCTGAGCTGGGGATTTAGAGTGGTTATTTCAGAAATTTTGTTTGTCTCCAAGTTTGAGATCTGAAGGAAATTTTGAGTACCACTTGCCGACAGGATGAATTCTAGTCCTGAATTTTAGGGAAACCTCATGTTTAGTTAATGATTTGGGGATAAACGTCCGTCAATGTCATCTATGACTTACGGATAGTATAGGAAGCAGCCACGCACATACTGTTAGATACTATCTCGCCATTTGCGCTTAGTGAGACTGAAGAAAACCATAGAGAGCGACACTCAGGCTGTCCGGCCACTGGATATGAACCCAAGATCTAAGCTAATGCTCTACACTCTGAGGTACGGCAGCTCTGTTGAAAGCTAATGCTTATAGTCTCTAAATAAAGAATGCGGTCACAATCAAAACCTTAAATCATTTCCTACATATACTAATAATGTGAGATACATCTCAGGAATCTTCGTACACTAATGAAATTACACTGTTGATGTAATATCTGTATCGTATGTAGCTCAGTTGAGCGTTTCTCTAGCATTTGGAAGGTCCTGGGTTAAAAATCCCGACTCAGGTTTTCCTCAGTCTCACCAGATGAATGCCGGAATAATATCTAAAATAATAACAGTAGCGCTTCCTTATATTCCTTTCCTGTCCGTAAATCTTGGCTGTCAATCGACGGACGTTAAACTCTATAGAAAAATACAATGTATGAATTTAACTACATACATTGTTACACTTGCTTTTGACTCACAAATCACTCTCCACCTAAATACATAACTGATGTCGCGATACAATTTTCGCGAAATCGATTTGTCCGTTTTTAAAATATTTGAAGCTTTTAGGCAACTTTGGCTCATGCCGAACGGATGATGGGAGAAATAGTGGAACGTAGAAAATGGGAGGAAACGATAAAAACTCAGAGAAAACCAACGAATAATATTATCCACCACAAAGCCCACATGGCAAGAGCTGGGATCGAACTTAGGACCCCAAGCAACATTGGTGACTGATGAGCACTGAACCAGTAAGCCACCGCGACCCTAGATTTGTCAGAGCTGTGCTGTTACCACTCCATTATTTGCATGATTAAACTTTTTAAAAAACTTAAAAAACTACAGGCCCCATGACCGATATCAAGATCTTATATCCTGTTTTTCTCTTCATATAATCTGGTCATCGAGCCAGCAATGACGAGAGTGCCAGGGACAGCATTGTGAATGTTCGTTTAGACACAGGTCCACAGACGGCCATAGATGTAAAGAGAAGGGGGCAACATCTTTAACAAAACGATGTATGTAATACCGGTAGTGTACACAAAGATTTATAGGTAAGAAAGGCTACATAAAATTTAGGGACGGGCTGAACCACCTTCCTTTCTACAAAAATCTTCTATTAGAGCTCCCAGAAATCACATATTTTTCTTAAGGCTTTAAGTTGTGTCAAATATTGTACCATCAATGAACTTGTGAAGCATGGAATGCACTTTCCAAAAAAACTGAAAATAATTTAAGGCGGTGTAGCCATCATCTGAACAAAATATATATCCCTAAGATGAAGTATAAATTTAATTTGGGCCCTACTTCAGTAGAACTTCCAACTGCTAGAAGTAATAAACATGTTTAATACGATTTTAAATTGCGTCAAATATGGACCCCACAATTTAACTTGTAATAAATATTGAATAAATGTAATAACTTGAAATATTAAATTTTGTTATGTCCCGAGAAAAATAACCGAGCTGCTACTTGTCACGAAAGAACTACATGTATTTCTAGGGGGGGGGGGGGGAAATTAATCCTTGCCCCCGTCAGGAAAGTTCTAATTTACGGCGCTGATCCTTATCTCCTTGCCTGAAGAAGTCAATTCACAGACTGCATAGGGAAATGTTGAGGACCCCGCAGTCCAGATCTAAATATATTTAATACTTTGATATGAAAATATTAGGAAGACAGCTTCTCCTTTTTGGTCAAAGAATCAACAAACAAGCTGGAAGCCGAGTGATATTCTGCATTATTATCAAGTAAAAAGCAGAGAAGGTAGTGTGTCATTGTTGGGGAAAAAAGAAACGGAAAGAAAGACAGCAAATTACAAGTGAAAACTAGACATTAGTGATGATCACGGCCGGGGAGGGGGGAAGTGGGTAGCTGAAGGCTTCTTTAGGGCTCACTTTTGTGAAATTTATTATAAATTGAGAAATTGATCGAAAAAGGTGCACTATAACTTTTCATACAGGATTTGTATGCCAAACACTGGGGGTGGGGATAGCCGTCCCCCGTGCGCACGCTTATGGTCGTGACGTCTTTCTTTTTATTTGTTTTTGTCTCTGGATCATACAAGTAGATCCATGTTTCTTCTTCCGTGACCAAACGTTTCACAAATTATTGCCTTCCTGATCAAAACGCCTCTCGAAGTTATCCCCCTTGTCCGCTTTTGATCTGCATGCAAACATTTCGGCACCCACTTAGCCGATAGTTTTGTCTTGTGAAGACGATCACGAATAATGACACCAACGCGCTCACGGAAGAAGTCTAGCTTCTCTGCTACCTTTTTGCAGAAATTAGTCGATCAGCGAGAATCATTTCATGAACCTTTTCAATATTTTCGGTCACAGTCACTATGGAGGGTCTCCCAGGACGTGGTTCATCTTGAGTGTCAGAATGTCCTGTTCTAAATTTGACAACCCAGTTCTTAACTATGACATAGTACGGGGCGTGTTCCTCCATTGTTTGTAGCATCTCATCATAGATGGTCCTTGCAGACTTACCCTGAAGGGAAAGGTACTTGATCACTGCTCTGGTCTCAAGATCACTGAACTTGACTAACTATCCCGCCATCTCAAACTACTCGCCTGAATAGAAATAGTTCCATTAGTACCATTGATTTGATTTTTGGGAACAAACATCTTGAAATATGTTGCTTTCAAACAAAGAAATAATTATTAAAATCGAAAAAGGGAAGGGGGCAAAGTTAAGGAGTTATCAGCACCCCCTCGTATCTGACAATGTTATGCCATCTCTGATTTTGTTGTGACTTCAAATTATCTGATAGCCATTGTTCATACTGCATTAATTCCCATTTTAAAGAACAACGAGTTCTAACATGCCAGGTAGTAAGCCATTTGATGATCCTTACTATTCAAATATGTTAGGCATGTTACTGTCCAGCGTTACAATCACTATTGAAAAATTTTTGTACCGTGTTCCCAGTTCAGATTCTATTTCATTCATTTGAAAATTATGATTATTTCAATTTATTTTATTTTTGAAATGATTTTATATAATTCAGCAAGCTGCTAGCAACTTCTCCCCTAGAGAGTAGGATAGAGAATAAAATATCGATAATTTAGAGAGGGGAAATATTTATAGGTATCCGGCAATTTCACGCTTCAATTTCAAATCTATCCAGGGTTCGATTCCCGGTGGGGGCTAAAACTTTCGATGTTGACCCAGCATCGTAAGGACAATTGGGGAGTTGCTGTGAACAAAAGACAGTGACGATCACAGTTGAGAGCTTCGGCTCTCCTCTCCCAACACGTCTGGTCAGCGTGGGAGTAGTAGACCAAAGTACCCCTTTGTATAGATCTCGTATGTTATTTGTCTTCCCGTTTTCCTCTATGTCCTGAATCTTCTGCCTCAGATATCCTCGCTTTTTGTTTCTGAACCCGAGTGTGACGTTTCGTTTCGCGTTACTGTAGGGATTGCGGTATTTGCTTAGCTTTTATTACTTAGTAATCGTTGCCTTGCTTGTTTTCGTTCCTCATGAAGCTTAAGGCATTCTTCATCAAACCAAGGTTTGTTTTTCTGTTGTTTCTTCTCACCTACGCGTTCATTCGCTGCGCACTTAATTGTGTCACGAATTGCCTCCCACATCTTACTTACATCAATTTCATTATTAATATCATCATTATTATTACTCGAGTCGGTTAGGATTTCGAACCTATTTGAGAGTTCAAGTTGGTAATCTGCTTTAATGCTCGGATTATTTAATCGTTTAAATTCCAATTTCAGTTGTTTTCACCTCTTGCTTTCTCTGTTCGCGATGCATAACTTTTTCCTTACCTTTGTGATCACTAATTGATGTTTGGTGTCACCTTCCGCTCCTTTGTACGACTTAACATCCATTATGTTGGTGTGTCTTCGTCTGTCTACTAATACATGATCGATCTGGTTGAGAGTTTTTAAACTTGAATATTTTTGGATTATCATTTTGAAAGGATCAAAGTTTTTATATTCGGCATGAAGATATACATGCTAATTTGAAAGTATTCTGACTTTGACTGCTGCCTGGAAACAGAAACGAGTTAAGAGATATTGCAGGTAGTAGTAAACGTGAAAATACTTCAAAATGATAATCAAAAGACTGTTTAGATCTTCCAAAAATATCGAAGTTTCGTATCGTGGTAAATACTACGTTATATGAATATTGGTAAATACTACGTTAAATGAATATTAGTAAATACTGCATTAGATGACATGAATATTGAATTTTGTGAAGGGCTCATTGAGAAACTTTTTATTGAAACTATTCGTGGGCAACAACACCAACCAAAGCTTTCATTCCGTCACGTATGTTTAATATCCCTATATACTGGTAGTAGGAATGCGAATGGAACAACCTTGACGTTGAAATTAAGGTATCATGCCATTATTCACGTAAAGGATTGAGGGGAAACCAAGTAGAAAGGCTCAGTCAGAACAAGCGATCTGGAATTTGAATCCATCAGTTCCTGAATGCAGAGCCGAGGACATTGTTATCGTTCTATTTAACAAACATATTTCAGAATTACATCTAAAAACACATTAAAATGAAAGATTTTGCAGTTTCGTTTGCTATGAGTCTATTAATTTAGAAATAAACGCTTTAAAAATTATACAAGAAACTAATCACTTTTAGGTTTTGTTTGTTTCTTCTTGATAGTATTATGCACTTAATATTTAACCTGCCTCCAGGATAGGTTAGTCAATACGCCCTCTGACTTTCTTTATGCATTCTACCTCGCTGATTTTTCAGGAACAATTTTTAGTGAATATACTTGAATAAAGTCCTCTGGATCGCAACTTTTTCTTCTTCAGTCCAGGGCCTCCTTTCTTGCTTTTTTAATCTCTTCTCTTTTCGGGTTCGAGATTTCGCTATATTCAATGAAGGTAATTTTTCTCCTAACGTTTCGTTTGCTGACATTGTGTCGTCTTCAACTTCATTTTCTTCCGACATTTCGTATCCGTTTGCTGGTATTACATTCTCTTCAGCATAAATTTCCTCTTCAGCTTCTTTTCCGAATTCTCCTTTACCTTCTTCTTCGCTTTCTTCTTCACTCTCTAAATTTAACTGAATATCATCTCAAGTCTTTCCTGCGTATTTGTGCATTTTACCTTTCTCCACAGATATAAGAAGTTTGCTTACTTTAGCTAGGATAACTGTTGTGCCTGACAATCGATAAAATTGTCTGTGAATATTTATATCATAGCCCAGAAAGTTTGCAAGATTTTCCAAGTCAGTCTCTTTCAAGCTAAATATCTGAGCTAGAGTAGCAATATGTTTTCTCAATTTTGTGGATGTCACAGTTGACACACATTAGCTTTTGTGGCAAATTATCTCAGCACATCTGTTTCTCTCAAACGTTCTTGTGGTCCATAATTAGGGCGAGGAAAAAAGTATGGATTATTACTGTGAACACCAGCTTCACTCCTATACTTCAAAAGAATATCAATTGCATCCACAATTTCCTTTTTTAGAAGAATGGAAACTTTCCGCTCATGCTCACGTTTCGACAAATTCGTAGCGACCCTTGATCGACCCATGGCATCACTTTCATACGCAGTCTTGATCATGTCATGGGTCTCACTCGCAGTTTTACCCAATTTGACCCAAAACTTCATCGCATCCCGATGCTCTAAGAAATGATTCATTGTGGAGCGTCACACGGTACCTTGACAGGGGTTAACCTTCAACTCGATCTACCCTCCGGGAAGGCTTGTAGACGACTGGCGACTGGTGCGCTGGTAGCTAAGACCCCACCACCCAACCAGTGCAGTAAGATCCCCCTTCGTCACCCCGTTCTGGAGGGGAAAATTCAGTCCGACTACTTTCCGGACGGACCCTGTATATTAATTTCAAATATATATATCATCTAGGTTTGAATGTCCACTTGAAATAGTTACTTGTAAGTTTTACTACTCACAAATAAAATTAACTCCGCAATTCCTAATGTGAAGTAGAATACTAATAAAAAGAAAACGCTACGCTAATAATCCACATGGAGAAAGTTTAACCCAAACTTAAAATATACATTGACAAAAGAAGTGCAGCAAGTTAAGAAAATTGTTTGTATTCCCATACTCAACCAAAATTGGTCTTATTAACCTACGAGTCGATGTGTCCTTGCATTTTTTTTGTAACAACTGTAGCCTGTCCGTTAAATGTTTAATATTATAGCGTGCCCTACTCTACCATAGACAGTTGGCGTTAGCAAACATGTAAGAGAATATTAAACACAAACGCGTATAACTGTATTTCAGTCTGTAATACATGGTTGTGTGTTTTACTTCAGAAGTACTAGTTGGAGCTGGAATGGGTATTTTCGTGGTTCATCATAGCGTCTACAACTTTTCCATAGTTTCTTAATCGATTTCAGATTCTTTCTGTTTTCTTTATAATTATCATCCACCTTACTGTGAAAAATAAATAAGGAATGACCCATAAATATGTTTTACTATCAATACAGGATTGAGTATTTTCGTAAATACTCTGGTCTAAAGAAGTAGAGGAACAAGGCAGAAACTGAAAAAACGGCAATGAAAACTAGTGAAACAGTGCTGCACACGGAAGCTAGTAGCTCTCGCGGAACAGACACAGTAGCTCCATGCTGTATCATAGGTACAGTACAGCCAGGGGCGACGTAAGTGGGCATGCGTCACAAAATTTGAAAATGTGCGAAACTACAGCGTCGAATAAGAAGCATAGTAGTGTGCCCGCAATAGACAAAGAGTAGTTGTGTGCCAGAGTAGGGAAGTGCTGAATAAGAAGAATGCCATAACAGTAAGATTTACCTGAATCTATGGTCTAGAGAGCTATTGATAGCTGGAACAACCACATATAATCATTGCAGAAGCAGTTGGAATGTCACCCAGTGCCATTTCTCGCCTGAGAGACTGTTTCAACAAACAGAAGATGTTTTATGATGGACAGGACAGGACCGTTAACAAGCCACGACGGCACGGGATGGCCGGTATTTAGTGATAGTGGCACGTCGGAATGTGGGTATACTGTAACAGACCTACAATGTGCACTGATCACAGCAACCGGGCGCAGGATATCTACCTATTCACATTCGCCTACATGAAGGTGGTCTCTATGCACGGAGATCATTAGTGTGTGTCCAACTGAGAACACAACATCTTGGGGATCGTAGAAACTGGGGTGAAGCTATCGCGACTGAAGGATTTCTTAGTGGAATTCGGTGAGTTTCTCCGATGAGTCACACTTTAGTCTGGAGGCAGGAAATGGACGGAGTATTGATCTGGCGGGAACGTGAAACCAGTAATTAACCTCTTCTTGTGCGTGAAAAGTCCAAATATTGTGACGGTAGATATATGGTGTCCACCTTCATTGCCAGTGGGCGACGTTCCAACCTGCAAATCATTCGGCATTGTTGTCTGCCAGCTAGGACAGATGAGTTTCTCATGCCTCGTGTTGTCCCTATGGCAGCAGCAATTGATCCGTTTTTCATTTTCATGGATAATAATGCCCGTCCTCTCCGAGTTCAGCCGGCGGATCCCATGCTTCAGGTGCCGGCCGGGTGGCCATGCAGTCTGCGGCGATAGGCCAAGGGCTCGAAGGTCCCGAGTTCGAGTCCCGGCAGGGGCATAGGTGTGAATTTTAATAGCTAATGGGCGAATCGTGACGGGTCGAAGTCCGAAGTTACTAGACTGGCCCATATAAAAATAAAGTTTACCGTGCTTCAGGAGGCAGGTATCAGCGTACGGTGTTGCCCAAGTGCTCGCCGGACCTCAATTGCTCGATACTCTTGAATTTTCCTATCTAGATCTTCCAAAGGTTCCAACTTGATTCTAATGTCAGAAAATAGAATTCCAAAATCTATTGTGATGACTGACTTAACAATATCTGATAGAAGAAAAATCAGATAAACACAAACTTCAGGTCATAGAAGATTGGAATGCTAACAAAGGAGGAGTAGATACCATGGATCAAATGGTTCGGCATTTTAACGTAAAAAGAATGACAGAAAATGGCCCATGACCATACTCTGCAACATCGTAGATATAATCGCATTGAACGCATACATAATATGGTCTTTCATTCAATCTGTGTCTTCAAAGAAAAACTCAAGAAGAAAGTTTCTAATAACGCCTCGAAAGAGTTATGTGGCGTTCAAGATTAGGACATCTGTGACATTCCAACCAGTTCCACGAATACCACGAAGAATAAACAAGAACCAGACCGTAAGAAGAGTCATTGTTCCATATGTGCCCGTGGAAAGGACAGAAACACCAGAACAAGTTTTATAAGGTGCCAAAAATATGTGTCCAATGAACACTCGAAAATTGTGTGTGATACGTGTCTAAGCTCTTTCTAAGAAACATTACGTTGGTTACATTGTATCCATATGTTTAACAATTTGCCTATCCAGATTGCCTATTGTGTCTATATAGTAGAATGGAGTAGATAATACATCGAAATTAGTTGTTTACTTTCTTTCAAAAATCTTTATTGTTAAACAAAAAATTAAAAAATAAACAAGTGCAAAGTTGTAAAATAAAAAAATATAAACATTTTGTGAAATATCAAATTGCAAGTATGTATTTTAAGTTAGTGAAAGAACAAAAGTAGTTTTAATAGCATTTTCGGGAATAATAAAATAATATAGTTACCCAGCATATATGTCTTATGTATATCAAATATATAAATATTACAAGTATTGGTAGTAAACGAACTGTTATATTAAGATGAAGATAAATCTGAGTTTGCTATTAATTATTCCATTTCACTTCTACCTAGAAGAAAATTCCAGTTATATAATAATTTTAAGTCATGGGGTCCAATGAACCCCAGTGGTATTTTACATCAGTATTTTTTTTTCGGGAATTTAAGGGTTGTTCCCCATACCTTATGTGTATTTCATCAAGAGTTCGTTAAATGTATATGTAATAAACCCATTACATAATTCCCCTTCCCTGAAATATTACCTTAAGTCATTTGTTTATCATGTTAATATACTCATTATGCATTTGTCTTATATCGTCATAATTTCTTTCATTTAAATAATTTTCTTCTATCTTATATATATATATATATCTTGCTATGGTCAATTATTTTTGTGCATCCTTCCTTTTCTTTCATGATTCGATCCTCCATGTCGCGATTTAATCTTCTTATGTTCTCTAATTCTGGGACTTCTTAAAGCATTTGAATGAGCTTTCCTTCTCCTCCATCTCTAGAAAAGTGGAAAATTCTTTCCCAAACTTTGTCGATACATTTTCCTTATCATAATTTCCTTATTAGCACTTTTTAAATGCTTTTTATACATTAACGTACAAACATACCAACGCTCAAGTTTATTTTAGCCTACCTTCTTTCACTAGGTCTTGCTCCACGCTGGGCGCCAATTTATATGAGTGTTTGTAGTGTAGAGCACAAAACCAAGTTATTGTATAAACCCTTATATGTTAATTAGTGCAAATGACAAAACTGGAACCATTAAGATAACAAACTAACTTGATATATTAATGTAATTATTCAGACTGACTTGATGATAGCATAAAGCTTTATATTTTCTTATTTCAACACAATTTTATCTCTTCCTATACATGTATGTATGTACACTTAACAAATGATCTATTTAGGGTGAAGCAAGAAATTGTAACTTTCGGTCAGAAAACATTATAATTACCATCTAAAATAACAGAAAATTGTTCTTGAATGTGTTACATTATTCCACGTACTCTTTTCAGCAAATCAGTATAATTTATTTCTGTACAGTGTTTGCAATTTCGAACTTGATTTAAATTTATAGAATTTGAGCTTTAAAACAATGTTTCTCAAGTTTCATTTTTTTATTTAAACTTGATTTAAATTTCTTAATTCAGATTCATTACCAACATTATTTGTTCATGTTAAGTACATTTCCCAAATGCTTGAAACTACAAAATATTATAATAAGTTTTCATTAGTATTAAGAGTTCGATAAATATTTGTGTAATTAACCCATTATAAACCTCCTAAACAGTTGGGTATTGAGTTGGATTTGGCATTGAGGACCACATGTGCCAATTTTCTTGTGGAAATTAATAATGACTAAAAGAATAAATTAAAATTCTATAAGGTCCTGTTATCGCTGAATTCATACTTCAGTGTTTCATAAATGTAACACAAGTTTTTCTTGCTTACAGGCTGTAAAAAGCTACTCTGAACATTCACATCATGCAGCAAGCATGTTTGGTAAGTTATCAATATTTTGCATTAACTTAATAACTGAATCGTCATATGCAAAAAAGTGATATGAGACAAAAACAAAATTTTAAAGGAAACACAGAAAACTGAATAGCTCTTACAAATGTGAATGTGAAATAGAAAAAGAAACATGTTTCATTCTTACATATCGATACATCTTAAGGTAATAACAACAGGTTTGAAATTGAATTTAGCTCCCACTTTAGCACACAAACCCATTTAAGTTTTGTGCACATATCACCTTTTCGCAAATTATAATCTTTTCTGTATAGTACTGCTTTATGTATTTGATGAAAATTCTTTGTCTGGCTGATATATAATCAATGGAAACGGCCGACCATCCTGACTGAGGTTTTCCCATTGTTGTTCATCAGTTACACCAATCAAATTGCCTTGAAGGTATTCTTATCAACTTAGGCCCTCGCGCACTCTTCCTGGATCTTTTCCTCCTATCTTATCCCGGTCTGAGCTACATATGACTGAACGCTATAAATAAATACAACTAAATGAAATTCAAATGAAACGCAATTAGAATCAACCATAAATAATTCAAGCGATGAACAATGGTGATCTATATACTGCTATAATACAAACTACAGAAAAAAACTCCTTCTCACCCCACATATGCTTTCGAAGTTAATTTTCGATGGAGGATGCGTAGTAGACAAGTCTTCATAAAAATCATTCATAGTTCTAGCTACTTCTTGAATATTCATTGTTCAAGACAAGCAAAACTCAAAAGAAGAATATTTAATTTACAAGAACTGGAAAGATGTGTGAATAGTAGCTAAACGATAGGTCGTATCAAAGAACAAACTCTGTTTCCGATATGGAGCGACTTAAAAGCTGCACGACCTGAAATGAACTTTTAAACCGCCGTGCAACTTTTAAATCGCTCTATATCGGAAACGGTGCGTTCGCGCCAAATGAAATCTTGAGGAATCGACTCAGGAGGGTCTCTAACATAAAGATTCGCATTCAAAATTATGTTTCTATGATGCGGTTTAAAATGGTTTCCAATATGGCGGCTAATGCTGTAAAGATCAGAATGTAGATTTTTAGCATGTTAAACTAGGGGATACGTACATGAGCGAGAACCAGAAATTATTTTTGTTTGAATTAAGTCCAGCACAGAGCCTATCCCGACTCGACTATATCTTTAATTTAGTAAGTGCAATATGTTTCTCGTATCTTACTGTCGTATCTTCCACTTTATTTTTGTCAAAATTCAATGTGATATTCAAGCTAGATTGCAAATAGTGTCCCATGCGTTTTCTTTTAATCATTGATTTTGTAAGTATCAGCAAACACAACGTGAGTCCACGGGTGCCACTCTACGAACTGTGCAAAATGGTGACATGTGCTGCACATATCAACTTTTCTGGCATCTTTCACGAGTTGTGTACCCTTTTTCACCCACAAAGAACAGTTTCACACGTCTCATTTTGGCACAGGTTATGTATCTACCCTGTACGAGTTGATTGCCGCTCAAAAGGTTTTTTTTTTTTTAATTTGTCACATATCGCCTTTTTGCACATAACGATTCAATTAGTATGTAACAATTATCTGTTATTTATATTTATCTGTTTCAAACTAATTGAAGTGGAATATGATCTTAAAATCAATAACACTTAAAAAGTAATGAGGAATACATTTATTATATATTTGACTACGAATGAACCGAAAATTGTTTGACATGTTGAATTTCTTAATAAGACATAGAAGATCCTTGCTTCTCGTAAATACGTTATCCTGAATGATACCGCAAACATCAAAGTCTTTTATTTGAATTATATTTGGTTAATACCTATTAGAATTAAGCAAAAAATGTAAATAGAAAATTTATTCGTAATCTTAAGAAAACTGTAAGAACAATATCAAAATATTCAACTTGAATTTATAATTTCCAATTCATTATTGTGTAAGTCACATTTCTTTGGACCACTGAAACATTTTGCGATATAAATTTTTATGGTAAATTTCTAGAGTTCGTTGTTTTCGACCGGGAATCACTGTTCTCACAACTCTTGTAGACATACAAATTTGGAATGTCTGAGGCCACAGAAGTTTTGAATATGTCGCCTCTGCACACGTACAACTTAAGAAACCAATCATATATATATTTCGTGCTATTTTCTTTCTAATAGCAGTAGTATTTAACTGTTGTATCTTACTAGGTGCTATCTATTATTATCCTCTGAACATTAATTGAAATTAATGATAACATATATCAGTTCTGTAATACACGCATTTTATTAACTTTTAGTTTACTATATTTGTTTAGTTTTCTTATATATTTAGTCTACGTGCCTTCAAGTGATTTCCGCAAAACTAAAGAGAATTCAATTTAATTATTGAAACCAAACTCGCGAATAAAAAAGTAGCAAACCCTGAAACTTGGCTCTACATTAAAATGCTTAGGAATTTGTTATACAGATGTGTTGAAATTTTTAGACTCAATATTCATTTTAATTACTTTTCATTTCCCATGCAATATTAGATCGGAAACACATTTCTACCGAATCCTCGTTATTACTATTTAATTAGTTACTCATTTTTCATGGTATCACTTAGGCTTTCCAAAATCAATAATAAATTTATGCACGATACAGACTTAATTACTATGTACTGTTTAGTTCTACATGGCATAGATTATATGAGATAAAGAATCGGAAGAAAATTACGTCTGACAAAGATTATTACTTCGTATGGCACCCTTTATTCTTTGACAAATACTTCTACTTTTGGGGAATGCTACGCACAACATTAGTACACTTTTGCTGCAAATCAGTATTGTTAACCTATAAATTATTGATTTCCTCGATCAACTGATGTTTGGCTTTAATGTTCTTCCTTCAGGAAGCTCCAGAGATTTTCAATGGTGTTCATGTCGGAATTGTTTTTCGACTACGGAAGTACACCAAAATCCTTGTTCTTTTATTATTATTATTATTATTACATTCTTGAAGTTCTATCGTGGGCTACCATTATGAATAAATATGAAGGATCGTCACTAAACCAGGCGGTAGTATCTCCCTCGAGGACTCTTTATTTATCGGTCAAGCTGTGTTGTTTCCTCTGTTATATAAAGCCTTCCAGACTCTAAGACAGACGTTACACCCCATAACCATACTAGGTATGGATTCTTCACAGTTTATTTTATACATTCCAATTGGAATTTCTCCTTAGGTCGACGTCGCCCATATCATAAACACAGTGAAATATGACTCACCACTGAAACATATTTTCTCCCAATCATCACAAGTTAAATGTTTCAGTCCTTGTGCTCATTCGACACATTTCTCTGCCATTCTTAGATATGAACAAGAAACTCTGGAATTTTCGGAAGTGAGTCTAATAATTTGAACACATTTGTACAAAATGGAAAAGAAAATGGGAACATCGGTATATCGCAGTATAATTCTATCTTTGCTTCACAGTAGTCTAGAATTTTAAGTTTTATTTTGAATCTTGTCTGTAAAACGGCATGTTAAATCATTATGCATATTAAAGAGTATTCCACGCACAGTGTGCGTAACATAAGTGGTTGTTCTTTCTATTTCATTGCAGGGATTTACACTTGGAGTGGGTCGATATTTAAAGATTTTATTCGGGTTTTGTGTCATGTATTTTCAATATATATAAATTCTTTCAAATCATTTCATTTACTTATCTGTCGACATCATCAGAGACGTTACGAATCAAACTTCAAATTCGCGATTCATATTGTCCAAATTTATTATAATTTATAACTGTCATTGTCGTTGAAGTCTTGTTCATGATTTGTTATTTAAATGATGACTTCATAATTTCTCCAAATAATCACTGCTTTTGCGTAGCACCTCTATCTGCTGGAAATAAGTTAGTTCTCCACATATACCAGGTGTATGCATAAGTAGTTTCCGGTTTACCTAAGAGATGGCGCCAGCGAAAGTACGCAGCGTACTCATTTCACACATACGTCATTTTGTTCGTCTGACATTAAACTACAAACACACACAAGTTGAGTCCGACAAACACTAGCGTCTTTGTTTTATCGTTTAGTGATCATGTCGAAGTTTGTGCCTGAAAAAGAACATTTGCGGCACGCATTCCTTTTCTTATTTAATCAAAAGAAAATGGCTGTTGAAAGTCATCCTGTGCTGGTAGAAACATATGGTGAACACGCTCCATCGATTAGAACATGTGAGACATGGTTTCGACAATTTAAAAGTGGTGATTTCAATGTGAATGACAGTGCGCGCTCTGGTAGACCACAAAAGTGCGAAAACGAGCAATTGCAGGTGTTATTGGAGGATGACTCAACTCAAACTCAACAGCAATTGGCAAAAGCATTAAATGTGTCACAAGAAACAATCAGCAGACGTTTACGAGCAATGGGGAAGATCAATAAACTGGGTAAATGGGTCCCACACGATTTGAATGAACGTCAAATGGAAAACCGCAAAGTCACTTGTGAAATGCTGCTTCAACGCCACGAGAGAAAATCCTTTTTGTATCGAATTGTGACGGGTGACGAAAAATGAATTTATTTTGAAAACCCGAAGCGGAAAAAATCGTGGATTCACCTGGCGAAGCCGGTCCTTCAACACCAAGGCCAAATCGCTTCGGCAAGAAGACCATGCTTTGTGTCTGGTGAGACCAGAGCGGTATTGTGTATTATGAACTCTTGAAGCCCGGCGAAACCGTTAATGCACAACGCTATCGCCAACAAATGATTACTTTAAATCACGCATTTATCGAAAGACAACCGGAATGGGTCCGAAGACATGGCAAAGTGATTGTGTTACACGACAATGCGCCGTCTCACACAGCAAAACCAGTGAAAGACACCTTGAAATCGCTTGGATGGGACATCCTTCCGCACCCGCCGTACTCCCCAGATCTGGCGCCATCTGACTATCACCTCTTCGCATCAATGGGGCACTAGCTCGCAGAGCAGCACTTCAGCAATTTCGAAGACGTTGGAAAATGGCTCGACGAATGGTTTACCGCAACAGACAAGCAGTTTTTCTGGCATGGTATGCATCAATTACCTGAAAGATGGGCGAAATGTGTAGAAGC
Source organism: Lepisma saccharinum (assembly GCA_022664845.1). Taxonomy (NCBI): domain Eukaryota; kingdom Metazoa; phylum Arthropoda; class Insecta; order Zygentoma; family Lepismatidae; genus Lepisma; species Lepisma saccharinum. The sequence continues at coordinate 20,386 of JAGDQP010007209.1, forward strand.
CGATGGCCAATATTTTGAATAAAACAAAATTAATTTCCCTTGAAAATTACGAGTTTTCTTTATTTAAAAAAATGGCAATAATTTATGCATACACCTGGTAGAGCGACTTGGGATATTATGGAATAATCGAGTAATATGGAATACTCGTGTTTCTCATTTGTGATGCTGTTTCCTATTCATAAGCAGGGGAACTACTACTACGCAATCCCATAATTCCCCGTATTCAGTTGGAGTTCGATAACTACATGTGAAGTGTTGCTACACCAAGAACGTAACTTGCAGTCATCAGACATTTTCCAGGAATGTTTTGTAGTGTTTGTTTGTCTTTAGAAAAACATTGTAATACATTATGTGATTGTGAAATTGTAAATGTACATGCTATTGCTGGAATTGTGAAAGCTGCCTTGATTCCATGTAATGTACCGTAAAGTACGGTTAGCAACAATATCATTTTCAAGATCGCGTGTCGGGTAATATGGAATTCGATTTTGGCTGTAGTCCATATGAAATAGTAGAACTTGCATTCCTACCTGAGACGAGAACAAGTGGCAATGATGCTGAACGTTTGTTTTGCCAGGGCAAGTTTTCTGACGAGTCCAGAGAAGAGCTGTGGATACAGTACTTATATGTTTATTATTGGAGGAAAATGATTTTGCAGGTGCAGAAAAAATAGACTACGTTCGTGACTTTTGCAAATAATGTGTTTCGACAATTGTACAATGATGTGTTCTTATAAACATCTCTCAATAAAATTAGACTCTTCATGTGGGCAGACGAACACATAAACTGGACATTCCAGGACTATCGTAAAGTTGTTTTTTTTTCGTGATTTTTCCCGATTCAAACTGTTTTGTACGATTGACTTGTGTGTATTCGGCGCTAACCTCTTGACGCAATTGACTCATCGTTCCACGTGATATCAGTCGAAGCAGGTGGAGGACTTATGATGGTGTGGAATGCCTTTAACTGCATTCGCTAGAATCATTTGTGCATCTGGAGAGTTTCCTTAATGACATATGGTAAGGACAGGTACTCTCTGTATCTGCAGTGCACTCGTCCCTGTCCGTAGTCCATACTGATGGTGTGGATAATTCCAACAGGACAATGAATCTCCACATTGACATCAATATCGTAAGACAAAAGCAAAACTGAGATATTAAGAATTCTGCAGTTGATGTAAGATAAAAAGAATCGGGGATGTTAATTACAAATTAAAGCGAATTTATCTTCTTGTTGTTTCACAGAATTGTCATCTTTGGAAGGACTAGGAGAAGACATGACCTCTGATCTGGAAGATGATGATGGTAACTCACAGGCAGTTGAACCTCTCGAACGAAAGAAGCGTGAGAAACAATCCAAAGTGGTAAGTTATTGTATAAGGACACACACTTACTTCACGAAAGATTTTATCAATTCTAGAATATCCTTCCTAATTGTTACTTACAAGTCTTAGGTCGAACGTAAGGTTTCTGAAAATATGGTTCAGATAGTGTTTGTTGTAACGGAAATCAAGATCGTACAACAAAGGATGAATTGTAAACTTATGTTAAATTTTATTTTATCTTAAGTATTTATTTAAAATATTTATGGTCTTCTAAAACTAAAATATTAATGGCCATTTAAACTATCCTGTCTTGTAGTTGAAAATTATAGAAAGGATACTCTTTCCGTACTTTTGCGCTAATAATCAGTGTTGTCAGGTAGAGGGAAATTTCCCGGAAAAAGAGAAAATCTGGGACAAAAAAGGCGAAAGGTAAAAAAAAATCGGGAAATTTTGTTGAATCATTTTGGCACATTTAAAAAAAATCCATTAATTTTTAAAGAAAACTCAGAATCCGGGAAATTTTTACAAAATTCGAAAATTTCTTTCAGTATTTTGAGGGAAATATTGCGACGGGAACCTGACAATTAATATATATAATTTTGTACGAGTATATTTTGTATTAAGATAATTTCCTCAACTTTCTGCCTTGATTGGAACCCCCTTAATGTAGACAATCTTTCTTTCAACCAACAGGTTCATGTTCAAACCAAGTATCGGCATGTGCCGCTAGTGGATCACCTTATTCACTTTAACATACGGTTACTTTGGTTGAGATATTTTGTCACTTTGGTTACTTTGGCATGTGGTTTTTTGGTCTAAACTTCATTAGATGAATATCCAACTTTAACATGTAACAATTTTCTGTCAAAACAAAGTTCCAAGTTCAACATGATCAGCTTTGCACTCTTCAAATCAATATCAAAATGAGTCGGTATCCCTGGGAAGTGTACTATCATTAGTTTTACCGACACAAGGATGCACTAGATAAAACCTATATTATGGTAGCAGTTCTTACCGGTAACACTTTTATCTTTACTTTCTCTCAAGGAACAAAAAATCAATGAAACTTCAAGGTGACTTTAATAATCCAATAGACTGACATCACTACGAAAGGGATTCAGAAAGAGAAATGTCGGTCAAGGAAAGCACCAGAACAATTTGTTATGGTAAAAAAAAAACTTTGGTAAACTTTATTTTTATATGGGCCAGTCTAGTAACTTTGGACTTCGGCGCGTCACGAAATTTGTTATGGGTCATGATGATCATCATTATATTGATGCCATATAATGAAAATGATGATTATCATGGAATTCAAGAAGAATTAGTTATAAAGTTATTATGTTTTGTGTTATCTTATGCATTTTTCTCTTGATTAGACAAACTATTTTTTGAACACAATTAAAACTAAATTAGCACATAGATATAAATTGTTGTAATGACCCTAGCAAAATTACAAATTGGAACGAGAAGTGCAACACAAGAATAAAATCCTTCTCATTAGAGATATCAGCATGTTTGTTTACACCTTTCAGATTTTAAATTGAGTGTGTAAATAGCTGTTAATACATTTCTATTTTATTATCTTATCAGTAATATGTAATATGTTTTATTTAATGATTGTAATGCAGAAATGTTTCAACTGAAGATAACATTATGAGTTTGTAAAGTAAAAGATGTATTAGTGTTACGTTCAGTAGTTAAATTTAATCCAGCCGAAAGAGTTTCTTCAGATTTTAATGAATAGATTCACTTCAACCGTTGAGTTTTATTTGTCGGAACTTTAGCTCTGTTATATCGGAACTTTAAGACATTTACTCATTAACTCCTGAAATTGCGATAATAACTATCTGTAGTTAGTTACGCTAGGTACGCTAATCCTAGATTGGAGCACTGTAGTTTCCCAACAGTGGTTATTTCTCTTTCGTAAAGAAGTTGTGAACAGTACAAGATTATTATTCATAACAAATTTTTAGTCTTTCCATTTTAAGTCAAAGTTCTATATGATGTCTGGAGAACAAGCATGATCATATATCTTGAAAACAATCGACACTAAAAACAAGTAATCTCCTTTAGCAAGAAGTTAAAATATATTTAGTTATTACTAGGGTATGTGTCTACAGAGGTACCGGTACATTAATGTCACAAGTGCCCTTGCTCTTTTCCAAACCAAAATACACGCAGCTAATTGTCTCGAACCCTTACATGTAATACTCATACAGAAAAATGGCCCGTGTTACGGAAATTCTTGTCATGCGTATACTATAAACTATATCAATCCTCTGAAATCGGATTTTTTTTTAAAAAAACTTGAATGAATTGGATTACAATAGATCAGATTGGATTCTATTGGAGTGAACCAAATTGAAATGGAATGAGCTGAAGTGGATAAAAAATATTCACTTTCCACGCCCTGACATTACGTTAAGTGAAAACGTGTGTATGCTTATATTTTTGTTTTCCTTTGTGGTAATTCAGTGTAATGTAACATGTTTTATAATTTCTTCGCTTTAATAAAACTCAGATATCATGTACAACTTTTTTTTTTTTTTTAGGATTTACAGACTTGCTGCAGAGGAATGCCCTCACGTGGAAGAGAGGTTTTTGACCAATGTGTCGAAGAATTGTGGAAAAAGGAAGGAAAAGGTAAGTTTCCTTTAAAAAATGTACGTCCTGAGGATATAGTATTTTATATCTTGGTTAAAATTTTCTACCGTAGATAAATAATTATTATAATAAATAAACATACATTGTATCCTGATGTTTCAATTTTTAATGTAAATATTAACTCATTATTAAAAGCTCTCTTTACAGTTTAAATTGTAATTGCTCACTCATGAAGATCGAAAACTACAATTTGCAAAGTAGAAACTTTCTTATTAAAAATATGTCAAAGAACTGAAAACCTTGTTTTCACGTATTTAGTACAATTGAGGAACAGAAAAAAAATCTCTGTTTCTGCAATAAATTTACCAGCCAAGCCAGCTTAAAGTGAATTATTATTAACGTCCTAAACAAGCTGGTGAACTTCTAAGGACAGGACATTAAGATTTTCATACCGACTTTCGGTACGTTTTGGAAACCGACAGTTATCGATATACCGGAATAAAGAATGATGCTGAAATACCATATACCGAAGGATACCGAAATACCCATATACCGAAATACCGAAGGATACCGATATACCAAAATTACCGAAATATCGATGCACCAAAATACCGAACAATATCGATATACCGAAATACCGAGCAATACAAAATACCGAGAAACAATGATATTGAGTGATATGTACGTATGTATTTCGAGGTCGGTCTGTACAACCACCCCGAAATTCCTTTTAATATGCAAAAATAGTATAATTTAGGCGTAATTATCTACATTTTGAGTACCTTTCACACCCAGACTGTCTGGACGTATTGAATGGTACCGGTACCGAGAGATATCGAAATACCGAAAATGGAAAATAGATAACAACAATAAATAAATCAAATGTGACTGCGGGAAAAATGTAAAATGAATTTTATGGTGGATATCCGGATATCCGACACTCGGATCCGGATTCGAAGATCCTACACTTGGATCCGAGTCTGAAGATCCGAAACTCGGACCAGGATGCGCATACCTGAAACCTGGACCCGAAGATCCGAAATCGGGATCTTCGATGTTTCGGATATCCGGTAAAATGTATTCGTGCGATTTCGGTCGCACATTCACAGACACAATATTCGGATTTAGTTATTATGATACCAAGCCGCCGTAGCTCATTGGCAGAGCGTTGGCATAGGATTCGGAAGGTAGTGGGTTTGATCCCAGCGGGCGACTATCCTGACTACAGTTTTTAGGTGTTTTCTGTCACACCACGCAAATACCGGAGTGGCACCTTCAACATATGCCCTGGACGACACCTTCCCGAATCCTTTTCCCTCCCCTATCCCGACCTGAGCCTTAGATGTCTAAAGGTCATAAATACTCGTAAAATTCAAATTCAATTCCAAATTAATCGGTCCTAAGTCTTCAGAGAGTTGTTTGACATCATATTTTGCCTCTGCAATCATCACTAGAATGATTGTTCTTATAGCACATGACGTCAAGTTTTGAATTGGATCTATACTTGGGACCCAGTGACCCGATTTAGGTCTCGCCATCCGGAGGACAAAGTAGAGATTATTTCCTTGCGTTTGAGGGTTGACCGAGAACGAAGGTGTTACCCCCAGAACACGAAAAATACGAAACTGAAGCTCATTCAGTTCTCAGGCCAGGTCAAGTTTTAGACCGGATCACCTATATCCGGTTCAGGCAGATTCACCAAAACTGACCTAGTTTCAGCTCTGCCTTTGAATTTCATTTATGGCCTTAGGCATCTAAGGCTCAGGTTGGAATAGGGGAGGGGAAAGGATTCGGAAAGGTGTCGGCCAGGGCCTATATTGAAGGTGCCATACCGGCATTTGCCTGGTGTGGCTGTGGAAAACCTCAGGATGGTCGGCCGCTGGGATCAGACCCACGACCTCTCGAATGCTACACCAACGCTCTACCACTTAGCTATAGCGGTTCGGTGTTTTAGCTCTGCCATGCTACTCCTTCTATATAAGTTATTAGTATTCATTTTTTAAGAATTTCAGAAGAATTCGGTATTATAATATTCCTATATTGTTCAGTATAATAATACTGTTCGGTATTTCGATATTTTCGGTATGTCTAGGGTTGCCGACAAGATTTAGACTGTCTCGTCTCGTAAATATCTTGTTCAGAGGGTGTCTCGTCTCCAAAAGATATATTCTTTGCTTTACGAGAGCTCTGTTTCGTCTCGTTTTCTATAGCCATTTATCTGTCTCGTCTCGTCTCGTGGCAACAGTAGGTATTTCGGTATTGGTGATACCGAATTTTCGGTATTCGAAAATATCGATACCGATTTCGGAATATCAATACTTTTGACAGCCCTAGGTTTTGTCAGGAGAGACTTCAAGGGTGCATTTTCTATTGTATAGAAAATACACTGAAATCATCATTTGTTTCCATGCATATGTTGCCAATTATATATAACATAATGTAAAACCATTTGTTTCTTCCTCAAATCTCTTAACATGTTCCATGTTAGAATGCAAAGAAATTGAGTTCTATATTCCTTAAAAATAGCTATTTAAGATATTTAAATTCCACCGTCTGAATATTAATTACCACAAGTCATGATGTATCACTTTCATCTCATTTCCATTAAAAAATTCAATATTTTTCAAAAATTTGAATCAACATTTTTCACTTCGATGCTAATAAGTAATTATTGTAATAGTACAGTAAAATTAGAAATAAAAACTTAATTTGAATTCTGCTACCTCTGAAACGCAAAGTTTTCGATTGTGTGCAATTGCATATACGTGCAAGTACGTACTGGTACCTCTCGGTTCACAGATGCATCGTCAAAATTATGTATAATCCAAAATTATGTATCGTCATCAAAACTATGTTCGCTTGCAAAATTTCAGTCGGTTGCAGTAATAGAAGTAGTTTAAAATTTAAGTTAAAGATTTTTTTAATCTTCTGGAGATGCGTGGGTTGAATGGGGGCGATTTCTCCGAAATTTTGTATTGCCATTACAATTACGTACGCCTACATCAAAGTTTCAAGTCGATTTGAGTAGTGGAAGCGGGTTAAAATTGAGTTATTTGATTTGAACAAGAACAGCAACAAAACTGACAGAAGAGTGATGCTATATAAAATCGTTTAAATACGGCCGGGTAAAGGGAAATGGCTGAATTCAAACTACCTCTCAACCTGTCTTGATTGAGGCGCTAACCTGCGTCAGGACAGACGGGCAAAGTGAAACTGAAATCATCATTTGGGCAAGGAGTTTGCTCAAAATAACCACGAGACGAAAATAAAAAATATTTTGTCTACTGTTGAGAACAATATTTCTGTAATTATATGCCATTTCTTCTTACTTTCTAATATACACTTTCATTCTTATAAAACGCAATACTAAAACATTATGATAGCACATGATACAAAAAATAGTTAATATTTTTACAATACAATTTGAAACTGTATATTCTCTGGGGAGTTGAATATTTTCCTTGGCTGCGCCAATATCTGGAACTAGGAAGATCGTGGGGGAGGAAGATTTATCACCTTTTTTCTGCCTGAACACTAGAACTCTAAGAAAATGGGGGTGAAACGTGTAAAGGAGGGTGGCAAGAAAGTTAAACGAGTTTTGACTTAGTAGCAATCTTACTGATGGGTAGGAAAATCGCTAGTCCCATGCGTCTTGTGAAATTGTTACCGATGGAAAGAGGGAAACTTTACACCGACTTATTGTAGTGTCTGACTGACCCTTTAAAAATATAAGGTTAGCTTATAATTGAGTTATGCGCAAGAGTGTAGAGATTTCACGGCGCCGCTCTAGACTTTTTCTAAAATCTGGAACAGTTTCTTTCTCATTTTTATTGTTTCCAGTAATGTTAGTTTCTCGCCTACTCTCTTCAGGATTTCTGCATTACGTAACTAATGTGTCCAGCTTATTCTTTTTCATTCTCCTCCATGTCCACATTTTGAGGTCTTTCAATGTTCTTTCTTCACTCTTTGGTAAAGTCTAGATTTCCGCTCCACATAACAATACTCCACAGAAATATTTAATTAATCTTTTCTTCAACTCTTTGCTCATCGTTCTACAGAAAAAATTCTTCTTAAGAGGCCTCAGTACCTACGCTGCCTGTGTTTGTGTGAGTTTTCGTAATTTATAAATGCTGGACAAATGACAAGCAATAACGAAATGTTGGAAAGCGGCCCCAATAATACTTGTGAGTGTGTATCAATTGAAATACCGTACCTGATATTTTGACATTGTTTATTTTAGCTGAGAAATTAGAATACACGTAATTGCGTAGGAACACGACGTCATCGATTACGATTCTAATTTCTCAGCTAAAATAAATAATGTCAAAATGCCAGGTAGTTTATTTGATACACATTCACATGTATTATTAGGACCGCTTTCCAAAATTTCATTATTCCTTATCATTTGTTCAGTATCTTTAAAAATATAGAAATTCACACACACACCCAGCATAGGTAATGAGACCTCTTAATGAATACCTTCTTCGCTACTGCTATTCTTGCCTTTATCTCTTTCCATATTTCACATCCTTCCCGATGCTTGAAGTTGGATAGCTATTCTACTTTACTCTTCCAATTGTAATGGGTATGACATATAGTAATAACAAGCAATTGCAGTCATTTCATTTAATTAGGATCCGAAATGGCGTCAAACACGTACAGTAACAATGTATATTGATAGATAACATCTCGCTACAAACATTGAGTTACGTTAAAGTTCACGGTCATAAAAAAAGATGGCATAATTGTTGACAGCAAGGAAATATGTTGAAGTTTTATTAATTGAGGCGGTCTGTGGAAAAAGGGCATATTGGATCATTTTATTAAAGCCGCGGTCTATAGTTTAACATTTTCTATGTGTCCTTTTCCCATAGACCACCTCAATTGTTGTTCTGCTATTCGATTATTAATTTAGAATGTTTATATTATTGTATTAATGGTATTTTCATAAGAATTTGATAGAAATAACTTTTATGTTATGTTTTGTAACTTGAAAGATGTTCATACAATGTACTCCATATGTTCTAGTTGTAGACTATACGAGATTGGAACAAATCGTAAGTCCAAAATTTAATAGAATTTACAGGTTAAATTCTGACTAAATCTTTATACCCGTCTTTTAATTCATGTGCTTCGTTTGCGCACCATCTGCTGGGGTGTAAAAGGTGTAACACTCCGGACCAGTGCTGTTAAAAGACCAAATGGCGTCCCGCACAGAGCAGGAAGTCCTCAGCTCTTTAGGGGCACCTTGGCATCTTCTAAATGCTTGAGATGACTAATAAGCCTACATCGAGATATTTAACGTGCGAGTTGAAGTTACAGGTCTCCCACCAGGCGCCTCCCCAGGTGGCGGATAGGGGAATGCCGACCTGATATGGTGGGTACCGGAAATATTCCGAGGCGAACCAAAACCAGCACTGCTGGCTTGCAGTTAGTAGAGGGATCTACAACGGCTAGAGGAAGATAACCCCGAACAAAAATATCATGGTGAGGGGAAGCAGCATCACCATTACCACTCTGAGGCTGAAGATAAGATGAATCACATCGACAAGGCTCATAGATGGTCAAAAGACGACATCTTACTGTGAGGTCGTAGAGCAGACAAATCAACACCGATAAATCATGTCAAGAAATAGTAACAGATGGTTCATGGATTCTCCTGGGGTAAAATATTCCGCAGGTAAACTAGTGCCTCATATCTGGGATCTCTGGGTGGGGACTGCTTCAGGGGGCTCCAAGAACAGGATTGAGAAAGACTTTAGAATAGGAACGTGGAACCCACGCGAACTGGTGCTTTTCAGGTGGCGGTACGCGAGACCGAAAAGTACGAGCGAGACACATTAGCGATACAAGAAGTTCGGTGGGAGGGTCAAGATAGCATCCCTCAGGGCAAATACACTTTCTATACGGTGGAACACAATTTCACGATTTCGGAACAGGATTCCTCATTAAGAACAGTATCTTTCCGGCGGTTCAGAACATAAGATTTATAAACGATAGACTATCGTACGTTACGATACGTACTCGATGGAGCAACACGGTTTTAATAAATGTCTATGCTCCGACCGAGGTGGCTAATGATAAAGAATATTCTACGGTGAGCTAGAAACGCTGTTTGACCGATTACCAAAGTACAATTCGAAAATTGTGTTGGATAATTTCAATGCAAAGGTAGGGAGGGAAGGAAAATATAGACCTACTATAGGCAAATACAGCCTTCACGAAAAGACCAACAACAATGGAGAAAGACTGATAACTTTCGCGATTTCGAAAAACGTACTGGTAAAGAGCACTAACTTTGAACACAAATACACATGGATATCTCTCAACCAGATCGATCACGTATTAGTAGAAAGACGAAGACACACCAACATAATGGACGTTAGGTCGTACAGAGGAAGGGAAGGCGACACCAACCATAAATTGGTGATCAAAAAAGTAAGGGAAAAGTTATGCATCGCGAACAGACAAAGCAAAGGGTAAACGATTAAATAATCCGAGCATCAAAACAGATTACCAACTTGAACTCTCAAATAGGTTCGAAATCCTAGCCGACTCGAGTAATAATAATGATGATATTAATAATGAAATTGATATAAGTAAGATGTGGGAGGCAATTCGTGAAACAATTAAGAGCTCAGCGAAGGAACGTGTAGGTGAGAAGAAACAACAGAAAAACAAACCTTGGCTTGATGAAGAATGCCTTAAGCTTCATGAGGTACGAAAACAAGCAAGACAAAGATGGCTAAGTAATAAAAGCGAAGCAAATGCCAAACACTACAGTAACGCGAAACGAAAAGCCACACGCGGGTTCAGAAACAAAAGCGAGAATATCTTACGCAGAAGATTCAGGAGATAGAGGAAAACGACAAGACAAATAACATACGAGACATATACAAAGGGGTAAACTCTTTAAGGAATGGTTACCAGCCGAGGTTAGATATGATTAGAAATGAACGTGGAGAACTTCAGGCGGATCCGACTAAAATTGTCGATGTGTGGAAAAGTTATTTCGACAAACTTCTTAATGTACACAACGGGGAACAAACAGAGGAATTTGAAATCCACACCGCTGAACCGTGGATTCCCGAACATAGCGAGATCGAGATCGAAATGTCGGTAAAGAAATTGAAAAATTTCAAATCACCGGGAATAGACAATATTCCAGCATATTTGATTAAAGCGGGAGGAATGGCACTAATCAGGGAACTACATAATTGATAAGTGCTATATGAAGAAAGGAGGATCTCCCAAAGGAATGGAAAATCTCAATAATAATAGTTCCGATTTACAAAAATGGCGATAAACCGGACTGTAATAATTACCGCGGAATCTCGTTACTATTAACCTGTTACAAAGTATTATGTAATATTCTGTTAACACGCCTAAGTGTATACGTAGACGATATAATTTTAGATCACCAATGTGGATTTAGAAGAAATAGATCCTCGTTGAACCAGATTTTCGCCTTGAGACAAATTTTGGAGAAGAAATGTGAATTCAATGCGACGGTTCGGCATCTATTCATTGATTTTAAGAAAGCATATGACTCTATCAAAAGGGGAAAGTTAAGACTGATACGATTTGGAATTCCGAAAGAAAAATAGTCCAGCTAGTGAAGATGTATCTCAGCGACCCCATAAGCAAAGTACGGTATAATATGTTAGATAGTTTCTAGATTCGCAACGGATTGAAACAAGGCGATTCCTTGTCACGACTACTGTTTAACTTTGCGTTAGAATAGCGATTTTAAAAAATAAATGAGACAAAAAAAGGGACTGTCGTTGAATAGTTTGAATCAACTGTTTGTATACGCAGATGATGTAGATTTAATAGGGGACGATATAGATGCACTACAAAGCAACACCGATGTCTTAGTAGAAGTGTGCGATGAGATAGGTCTACAAGTAAAGATAGATAAAACAAAATACATGATAACAAGCCGATACACAGGGAATGAAGGAAATAAAAACGTAAGAATTAGGGATGACGTCATAGAGAAAGTAAACAAATTTAAATGCTTGGGAGGATAAGTAACAAGCAAAAATGAGGTCATGGAATAAATAAAAAGTCGCATAGTATCGGGCAATGTATGTTTCTATTCAGTCCCAAAACTTCTAACATTGCGATTAATATCAAGGAAATTGAAATTAAAAATATACAGAACGGTTATTCTGCCGGTAATACTTTACGGTTGCGAAAGTTGTAGTACGACCCTACCAGATGAACATAAATTATGTGTTTTTGAAAATAAGCTTTTGAGAAAGATACATGGGCCGAAACTGGACCAGTTGACTGGAGAATGGAGGAGACCGCATAATGAAGAACTCCACGGACTGTACGATTCACCAGATCTAAAAATAATGAAATCGCGACGAGTAAGGTGGGCAGGGCATGTAGTTCAGATGGGGGAAAAACGAAGATTTTATTCTATCCAGGTTGGAAGGCTGGATGGAAGGAGACCATTGGAAAGACCGAGACGTCGTTGGGAGGACAATGTTAGAAGAGATCTTCGAGAAATAGGTGTTCGTGATGAAAACTGGCTTGATGTTGCCCAGGATAGAATCCACTGGCGAACGTTTGTTACTGCGGCGATGAACTTGCGAGTTCCATAAGCCATAGAGTTAGTTAGTTAATGGTATATACATCAAAGCTACCTGAAAGATTGTATGAAGATTAATTTAAGCTTGATGGTGTAGGAAAACAGTTTGAGGAATATTACTGCTAAGAATCAGCTACCTTAACTAATATTATTTAATATAAAAATACTAGAATAGAGCCATTACATGATTTACAGAATGATTGACAAGTATCTGTCAAAAATTGAAGACCTGAATTGCAAAACATCCCAAGTTAACTTTTATCGTATTTACATTTTTTAGTTCGTCGGTATCTATGTTCCAAAGACTATCTCACTTGCATAAATATTACGTGCTAATCCCACCACAGAAACCCTTTTTAATACAAAAAAGAAATTGAGCTGAATAGGATAGCATACGGATACCTTAGACTGTTTTTTGTTCATCCTGAAAAAAGAAAATACTCCTGTAGACTTGGGATGTTTTGCAATTCAGGTCTTCAATTGAGGGGTGGATTCTTCACAACTTTCGAGAAATTCAAAACCATACGTAATTTCAGAGCTAGAGGAGTTTAAAATTAGTGCAACATCGTCAAGATTCACGTCATATCTCGACAAATAATGATGTAAACCGTGTAGGCTTAGCAACTCACAATCAAAGTACAGTAGTACACAATACATTAAGTTTTTGGTTGGGAGAACCGCAAAGAGTGCTTTTCCCACGTAGCATTTTGCTGTCAAGGAATTAATATTACGCAACAAACAGAAATATCCTTTAAGCTACAATCTTTAATCACAACTAGATGTATTGGCTGCTAATTTGATGCTGATTTGCTAAGCCTGCACGTTTTACGTCATTATTTGACGATGCTGTCGCGTCGTGCTTCGAAACTAAGAATGTTTCTCTTAATTTCTTAAAACAAGCTTTTTCTTGTTTCTGCCTCAGAAATTCACCTCTCAATTTTTTACCGTTAGTTGTGAATCGCTCTGTATATCAAGACCGCAAAGAACATAGATCTAATTATCCATACAGCGTGAACTTGGGTATTAACAATTTACTAGCTTAAAAATACAACTAACTGTAAAACCTAAGTGTATTTTTATATAATTCCGAACTTCGAGACCCGCTTTCTGTCGGGGTCTTCCGGTATTGCGAGGCTGCGGAGGTGACTGCTACGCCACTGTTCAGTTCAGATGTACTGAGAGTTTCTAATGTAGAGGTAATAACGTCAGTAATGGAGAATTTACAACCGTCTAGAGACGTCGGTTATTTCACATTTCCTGGACATTTTTGAAGCGAAGAAACTTCATAACACTTCACGCTTCAGCTTTATCCATTACGGAGATTGCAATCCTCTTATTACTTCTGAAGAAAATTAGATCAAATGTTTACAAACGATACTCTTGACATGAATTACAAAAGGAGCATTGGCTAAATGGAAGATGATTTGTGGAACTGGCGCAATGATACAGGGCCAATAATTATAACTTCACGATAAAAGATCAGATGTTAATGTTCCACATTTGTGCAACTTAATTTTTACAGATTTAATTTTGTAGATACCATGGATGTCTAAAGTAACTTTTGTACTCAGATGGTGTCTCTACCAATTTCTTGCCAAAATTTATTGCACCTTGGATGTTGTAGTGAACTTGAATGTGAATTTATTTTATAATCTTTAGACATCTTTCTCTCAGAGCGGGATGTTGTAGTGCTTCTTTTCTATGTGCTCCCTGTGGTATGTCTGGACACCATTCAATTTCAGAATGACTAAAGACAAATCAATTGTTCGTTTTATATTTTACTGAAGAAATGTTTGAGAAAGAATGGAACATCCAAAGACAATCCCACACAAGCACGACACCTCGAGACAAGAAACATACCAGTCATTATTTTCGAGGGAATATTCACAACAGATACAATTAAATGAAAGACATACTGGAAACATTTCTGTCCCTTAGGTCTTGGTTTAACACAATTCACAGAAAGCATATGAAATATTTGGAAACCTTCTATTAAAGACATCTAGATGCACGTTTGATACAAATTTTGCATTTTAATGTGTTATATTTTTTTAATTAATGCAGTCTTAATTTTGTTTAACAGGTGAGGAAAATGACAGAGAATGGAAACGCAAAAACATGAAGGTAAAGCATATCTTCCTAATTTAAAGTAAATTCTAAAATGTGCCAAATGTATTTATATATTTGAGGGTTTCAAGAAATGGAAAGCAATTAATATCGAAAAATAAAAAAAAGTTCATCTTTTAATCATAATTTGCACCAGGACACGTTGGAACTTAATATGTCCACATACAAAATATGATTGTTTTGTTTCATATATATTTTATTTATATTAAAAGACAAACTCGAAATTTTTAGGTCCCTTAATAGCATAGCGCGGATTAATGTACGGGATCTATATTCCCACTTTTTCCGTCTGTCCGTGTATAAAAAATAACATTAGCGATTTCTCAAAGCTAACGGCAGGGGACAATGTAGGTTGGTAACATGCTGCTCTCTGGTGAGAAAACAAAGAACTCGTTGCATTTTGGCTTCATCACGTTATTTTCAGTTATAGCAGGATGCCTATTTGAAGAAACAAAATGAAACGGAAGAACAAACTAGCTAATATGTGTTGAGAAATAGCATTCTTGTTTTTTAATCAAATTTCTTAATTTCGAAAGCAATGAAATAATTAAAACATATGAAACGTTTAATTGGGCTCGTGCGAATGAAATGACCGCTTTGAAGTCTGGTGGGAAACGCACCTCAACAACACAATACAGGGATCGACTGAGGTTACGCGTCTAATGTCACAAACTATGTATACGTCCATTAAACAGGTTGGGGTACCCAGACAGTCAGGAAGGAGGTAGTATGCTGTTGAACAAGGTTGTATGAAAGTGCACCGTAGCGAACACACAATTGCGAGTTTTTTTTTTTTTATGAATTCAAACTGGGACATTGCACAGCAAGCCGCAAAAGACGTTAACAATGCATTTTGGATAGGAATGGCGAATGAAGGCACCATTCGCCGTTAGTTTGTCAAATTTCGTTCCGGTGACATAACATTATAAAATAAGCCTCGTGGTCATCGATCAACATAATGTTTGAATAAGCTGCTCATGAACTCCGTGAAAACCGACCCTCGGAAAAGTGTTCGTGCCTTTGCAGACAAGTTAGGCATACACTGTTTGTCGGCGGCTCTGTGCGATCGGTAAGATGAAAAAGATCCATGTTAGGATCATGGCTGCCATATGAATTGACACCGACCAACAAGAATTGTCGTCTGAAGGTGTGCAGTTCTCTGAGCAAAAGGAATAAGCACGAAGGTTTTGTGCATCGGATTATCACTTCAGATGAAAAATTGTTCTGCTATGACAATTGTAAATGGTCAGGACAATGGTTGCATCGTGGCCAACGTCCAGGACGGTGTCCTAAACCACCTTTCCACCCTCGGAAGGTGTTGTTGCTGGTATGGTATGGTGGAAATTATCCATCATGTCTTTCTCAGGCGAGGTAAAACCATCACTGCAGATTGGGCCTAACTGCAGTTCTGAACTCCATGAAATGCACAGCAAACTTGTCCGCAAGCACTCAGCAATGGTTAACAGACATGGTGCATGACAATGTCGACTCACTTCGCTCAAGTAGGCTCTCCATGAGTTGCAGTATGAAACCTTTCCTCACCCGCCGTATTTCCCCGATTTCTCTCCCACGGATTACTACCTTCTCCGGTATCTTGATCACGTCTGGCCAGGGAAGACCTTCCTTGATGATCGGACAGTACAACATGTAGTTAAGGATTTATTCGCATTGCAGACTCCAGACTTCTTTCGCCACGGAACCCAATCGTTGGCAAAGCGATGGCAAGAGCGTGTGGCTGGTGACTACTTTGATTAACCAGATAATGCAGTTTTCAATTTTTTGACCTTTGGACGTGACGCACGTGGGGGGGGGGGGACATTTCATTCACACCAACCCAATAGATATGATAATTATTTTTAAAAGCTTACAGTAAATCGAACTTCTTACCTATTATCTCAATATTAAGGATATGTGAGATACGCCTATCATTATTTTCCGCAGAGGTCTTCAATTAAAATATTTTCTAATAAATTAAAAGTAAATTATTTTCACGACGTACACGAAGTTAATAGCTTTTAACAAAATTTTTATTAGTAGGGTCTTATTTTACAAAAACGTTACGTAAAATGTATCTCAGAGCTATTCCACCCATAGGTCATAAATTCTCCGTTTTCTTGGTCTTTTAGGCAAATCCGCATTTCTCTTTTGTCTTGTTCAAAGACTTGCATAATGTTTTGGAAATGCTTCTCTCCTTTTAATGAACCTAGAAAATCCGATGTAAGCTTAATTTCACGTTGTTCACAGTCGCTGATGACATTCGCAGAATTCTAATTCAAGCCAAGTGTAACTGCATCAGTGAGCAAGTCATGATTGTGTTTCAGAATGTCAAATGTAACCTAATTGGCCTTCCCGGCCTAACTAAATCGGCTGGAATTCTAGTATTGGTGATTTGTCTATGAAACAGGCTTTCCAAATCCCTCCCTTTCCGTAGCGTTCATTTGGCCTCACAAGGGTCTCACGTTTGACCTCACGATATGTTTTCGCTGAGTTCTGAATCAAACATAGTGCATGTGATAGAGAATGATGAGATATGGAGAATACCAAAATTTAAGGTGCGATGGACAAGGGGGAACGAAGCTAGTGGGGGGGGGTGGGGTGGAAGGCGAAACCTCGAAATTCACAGAAGTTAAATAAAGGATAAATCCACAGTGATTCAGAATAAAGGACGCTACTTTCGGGAGGTGATACCTGACATCGAAAGAAGTAAAAATAAAAATAAATAAAAAGTTCATATGAACATGGGTCAAATTCCGCTTCATTTTGAAGATACAGCGTTTACAATTTTGAACCCAAAGTTCACGCCTAGCAATGGGAAGACATTAATAATTCTCAATAAGTCAGAAACGACTCATTGAATGAAAATTCCTTTTGCGGAAATCTTCCCATTACTGTTAACTAATTAGTATAAATTCTCCAAAAAATTCAAAGGTGAAAGGTCAGAAAAATTATTTATTTTAGAGTGTAGTATCTATCAAATTCGGATAACCATCTGAGCTTATAATTCTAAAAGAAAAAGTCTTCTAGAGTAATTGAAGGGGTCAATGCAAAAAGGGACTTCCTCCATTTTTTTATTTTACAGAAGGAAAAAACTGTTTTAAAAAGTTTTGTGATAAAAAAAAATATTTTTTCTGGCGGGTGATAGGTGCTCAGCCTGTGAATATTTTGAATGCAACACTTCATGATTAAATTAAGTGGTAGTCCATATGCACAACTTTTTCTTTCGGAGAAAATCCCTTTTTGTAACAAAATGTTAAACTTTTTTTTCTAAGTGTTTCATAGATTTTTACCAAAAAATGGTTTATTTGCAAGGAAAACAAGTTTTCTATGGACACTTGTTTTATTGTACTCAGAAAGAGAAAACATTCATTCATAATCTAAAAGGTCACTTTCGTTGTTCATGGGACTTGCAACACATTTTTGCATGATGTTATCATAAAAGATCTGTCTAAAAGCAGATGGAACGTACAACTCAGATAACGTTTCGATGTCATTGAACTTAGCATTTTAATACGAATAGGTCCACTATAAGTGGATGACTTTCCTCCTGGAGAAAGTTCCTTCTTGCATCAAGTCATTCTAAGCAGTTTATGATTTCGAGATGGAACTCTGGTACAGTTCCGTATTGGGACGGAGGAGAAAGTGCCTTGTTGCGCCATTCGAAAGAGAAAATATAAAAATCTCAAAATGTCCATTTTTGGAGACAGTATCTTTTTGCTCTGACCCCTTCAATTTGAGAAGAGAATGTGTGCTTCCACTAAACAACACAATTCGCTTGCAGAACAGAGAAAATAAAGACTTGTTTTCTCTTTAATGCACGTTTCTTCTGAAGTTTTCAATATGTGTCAGATATGTTCTTTTTAGAAGTTTAAAATCATTATTGTAGAGTTACTAATTATTTATTGACTATTGATAAGTGCCATATCTTGACTACTTAAAAGAGTTTATTCATGGGACAGAAGTTGTCCAGACAAAAGATGTGTGACAAGAATTTGATCAGTCAACGTAAAGTGCATACACAAGCAGCAGGTGGACTATCTCTTTTCCAAATTACTCTCACTGGAAAATTTAATAATTTAAATAACAAAACACGAATATGACTATCTATCACTTTGCGGTTCATGATAAAAGACTTTTACTAAATGTTTACATTTCTATTTTCAGTGCATTAAAGATTGCGTCTACAAGAAAGAACAATGGGTAAGCTAATTATTCCTGCTTATTATTATGCAAATATGATATCATTTTGATCATGCAACAATCTGAAAAATTCAACTAATTATTTAAGAAGTTGTAAATCGACAAACCATAGTAATATTGCAATTGAAAGTTTACAAGTTATGATACTATAATGTATAATATGATACTAGTACAAGTCATGAATTCGTTATGGTACTAGACTTACGTCCAGGATTTTCTCCAAATCATCTTTTAAATTTACATTTGCTTTTAACTTGCTGTATTGTCATCCGAGTTAAGGAGTCTTTAACAGCCACTATTGAAAATACGATTTATTATTAATAAACCGTTGTGTACGGTAAAAAAATTAAAGATTTCAACATTTTGGTGTCACCCTAAGTTTATTTTATAAACTTATTAGTACTCAC
Organism: Lepisma saccharinum; assembly: GCA_022664845.1. Classification (NCBI taxonomy): domain Eukaryota; kingdom Metazoa; phylum Arthropoda; class Insecta; order Zygentoma; family Lepismatidae; genus Lepisma; species Lepisma saccharinum. The sequence continues at coordinate 39,647 of JAGDQP010007209.1, forward strand.
ATTAATTTTAGTTTTACTGACGAAATTAGAACTTTTTGATCAGTAGCGGCTCGTGACTTCATGAGGTGATAGTGCCAAAAAAGTTCAGCACCAAAATGCTCGAGTATAAAACGATCGTATATAGACGGTATTATAAACAAAAATAATTTCTGTAAAACCCAACCAAGTTAATTAGAAATACACAGCATTTGTTGTATCAACTTGATTATAAGCTTACGACTGCGTATCTTTACTACCATACAAGATAAAATTTAAGCCCTAGGATAACTTTTAGGCTCCAATTTTTATTCATGTTGTGGGATCACTGTAAGAGGATTGCAACAATAATGTTTACTTTCTCTGTGACATTATAAAGAATGTCAGTTGGTTGGTTCTTGTGGAGTTTCTGTTACTCACAACAAGACTCTAAGCTGTTTTTTCTATTTCTATGATAACTTATTTACTCAGTCTCTTCCTTAACTGACCTGGCGACCAGGTAGCTGTGCGGTCTAAGGTTTTAGGCCAAAGACTCGAACGTCCCGGATTCGAGTCCCGGCAGGGACATGAATCTCTTTAAACTCAAACGCGACGGATAATCGTGACGAACCGAAGTCAACAGTTACTAGACTGACCCACATAAAATAAAGTCTACCATAACTAGCCTGCCTCAATATTAGCGGATGTAAGATTTCTGTCTGTTTACTGGTCTAGCTGAAGACACTGAGTTCAATATATATCCACAGTATAGAAGGCTGCTTTATTCAGCTATTTGTTACTGCCAATCATCACTGTCTTTAACGAATCGTTTTTTTCTATTCTAAAAAGACTGAAAAATTAATTTCGGTCATGAATTTCCGATGATCAATTCGCTTCGTTGATAATTTGGCTGTGGAACGGAAAGAGATTAAGAAAATTTCTATCGACGATCTTGTTAACGATTGCTAAAATGAAGCAAACACATTACCTTTCATACGTTAGAACTTAACATTTGCTGTAAATAACATTAAGATTTCCTTATTTTTTATGTTACTTGATTTGGCTATCTCATATTAACAGCAAAGCAATGCGTGTGGATTACGTACAGGGACTCCGCCAGGATTTCAGATTAGGGGGTGTAAAATCAAAATTGGGAGGATATAAGTGGAGTTTTGCAAGGTTTCTGTCGATTTTTGACCGTATTTGTTAACATTAGGGGTGCTTTCGAGAATATGAGGGATGACACCCCCACAGGGGGCTGCCGGAATAACTGATTACGTATATGCAGAGTATGAAGTGAAAACAACGCTTGCAAATAGGTGGGATGTGCCAAGTGATATATAGATTCTTTCCTAAATGTATTCCCCACCCCCAAGTAAAAATTGAAATGACGCTACTGGTTAGAAATGCTACAATTGCTATACACTTTCAACCATGAGTAAGTTCGCGATATCTGGAACTGAATCCTAATCATCCTAATTAACCTGTATTTTGCAAAGCACATACATGTATAAATATATTTATCTGAGTACTAATTTGAACGCGTTTAGGTTTTCATCGGGAAAGTACTTTTATTGAGTTTTGCGGTTGCCTTGTAATGAGCTGCTTAAAAATTCATTTAATTCTGTATTATTTGACATTAACCAATTATACATTTGGTGCCCAATAGAGGGCAGCAAAAACATTTGAACTTTTCGAGATGAAAGAAATTTTTTAGCTATGGTTAGTTTTGAAGAATTTTACATTGTTTTCATACAGTTTTATCATTTACAACTAATTTCATTTGTATATATTGTTTCGAAAGTATATTAAATGTTCAAAACGTAGTAAAATAAACAATTTCATGCATGAATATTAAAAGTTTGACCGAGTACATGACTAACCAATCCCGAAAACCAAATCGCATACCATACAAAAAGGTAGTTGGAATTAAAAAAAAAAGTTGCCTCCCCGCCAACACATTCTATTTATGTATGTTAAGGCTCAATGTATGTTAAAAACATTGCATTTGGGTAATTAAAAAGCAGTAAACATCTATATATTCTTCGTTAATATTATTTACCTTTGTTACAAAATGTTTCTGTTTCTCATTACTTCAAGGAGTTTATATACCAAATAATCCCTCCGACGACATGAGCCAGCCTTCAACCTGGCACAAAGTTGCCGTATTTCTGAAGAGTTTTTCCCAGTCATGTGCATGCGCAGAAACAATTTTTTTTAGATATTTGGGAGAGCCAAATTCTAGCTGGCCCCAACGTGATGCGGAGAGTAACGAATCGTCGCGTGGAACGTCACAGGTTTCATTAGAACAGGCTACAAATATAGCGAAGAACTGTGCTTGTATATGATATGAGATAATGAAATATACAAACATTTCTCCTTTATTCATTGGTAGTGCCATGACACATAGGCTCTACCTCACTGGCAGCGGCTGTTTTTAATTACGTTCAGCTCTAAAAATAATAGCAATAATTTAATCAGTAGGTAATTGCGTTTTCATAATAAACAATTAAATGCCTCGTTTAACACTTAACATTACATTGAGAGAAGAAAAACTTCCCTGGCCGCGAGTTAACAATGTAAACTGACTTCTGATATTTTAACTAACCATATAATTGGGACTTCAGTTCAGTTAAATTCAATGCCTGAAATTATGTGACGTCTGCATTGTAACGAAATTAAATTCAATGCCTGAAGTTATGTGACGTCTGCATTGTAACGAAATGTTATCAAAAGTGAAAAAGTAGTTTTAAAACTGGTATTAATTAAAGAAGACACTGCCATCTGATTTCCTCAAAAACTGGTAAACGTTTGAGAACGTTGAATTTCAAGTTAAAATCATCAACTTTTTAAATGATGTTCGCAGCAAATTTTAACCCTTTATAGGGTTAACCCAAAATATATCGTTGTTATACTATAAAAGTTAAATTAATAAAAAATAATATTTTATTACTTTGGCGAGTATTATTTTATAGAACCAAAATCTAACAAAAATGTGTTAAAAGAACTTTTATTGGAACTGTAATCATTATGAACTATAGGGGTCTATATTTTGTATGTTGTATGGTATTAAGAATAAAACTATTTAACCAAGTAATGAATACAACTAAAACGAGCATTTTGTAATTTGATAAAAGTTATTAAAAGACCAATACATTACATTTGTTTTTAACTCGTTTGTTATGGGTATGGTCCTCAGCTCAAGCACACACCGGCACTGGTGCTCCAAAAAATTATCTATACTTTCTGGGAGAAAAGTGTTTCATACAGTCAAAGGATGACGTCCACCGACGATCCTGCCTTCTCGAGGAATTTCTCGCTCCACCCCTGGATTAGCACAGAAGCAATATGATACATCAACACGTGACTCGCAATCATTATCTGATAACAGTAACTCAGGCGCCAGCTAATCAATTATTATAACAATCCCACAGAGCTTATGAGCTGCCCCGTTGCATTTTACGTGTATGCAATCCCACCAAAACACATACCTTTACCTAACGGATTCTCTAATTCAAATAACCATGAAACAGAGCAGGGTTCCAACGAAGACATTACCAGAGAACTCAAAATATACACTCACAATAATTCTGCTGCTTAAATTAATTATATTAAAAATTCTGCTAATACTAGAGAGGGCCTTGGATCTGATCAATACTAAAACAAAATTCAGATTTCATATTTAGAATACTACATGTTTATTTTATCTTGTTTCCTCTATGCGAAGCCTTGAAGCAAAATCTCGGTCTTTTAAATATTGTTTTAATCTCTCTTTTCACCATTTAAATCAAACGGCAATAGTCACACCAAGTTTAATCGTCTATCCCGATACCGACAATAGGTGTCTGGCCAAGTTGAGAAACAGCAATAGTTTATCTCGTAGCCCAAGTCCCAAGACGACAATAGTCTTTGGGAGCCTATTTGAATTTACCTTTTTTGCAGACTGTCTACACCAATCTGGTGGTCGCCCTGGTCACACTACACACCTAGGCCTACTAGATGTTCTTGATGTGCGCAGCCTGGGAGTGGGGCATATTATATCAAACATTTCTTTGGCAAAGCTATCTAACTGAAAACATGAATCAAATTCTTTTAAAATATCTCTATTTCATCTCTGTATTATGACTCACTGGGACAGTGGGTTGTCAGCAAAAATTTCTCCTCCTCCACAGAAAGTCTGCAATCGATTTTCTGTGGTAACTTTAAACGGACAGTTTGGGGGTTGTCAAAAATCAAAAGCAATGCACATTTCCCAGTCGGCAATAGTCTGGGAAGGTGCCCCAACCCTTACAGGCTACTTTATGTATCTTATAGAAATCCTCCTAACCATTTTGCAGTTATATAGTTCGCATTTCCATTGGGAAGAATTGGATAGATTCAATTTAGACTACTCCCGCACAGATCTTCGGCAATAGAAGACCGTGTAATACACTTTAAGGGTCACCTGGGTATAACGTTTACAAGAGCTTGAAAATGCACTTTACAGACAGCAATTGTGGAGAAAGTGCCCCCACCTTAATATTCATTTTTGAAAAATCAACTTAGAAACCACTCAGATTCCGATTCATCACAAATAAGTTTATTCGCAGGAAATTCGGTAAGAAAATCAAATCATTTTACGTTGTACGCCAATCATTCCCCGAGGTTGAAAAAATTAGTTTTCAAGATTGGAAATTTCAAAATATGTCCGACATTAAAATTCATTTCGGGATTTTATCAAGTGAACTCCCACTCCAAAATCTTAGACTACTCATATGTACAACAACCTTGGCTACCTGACCGCATCTAAATATTCATAATATAAGCAGCACAAAATGAATACATAATATTTACATAATTAATTATAAGTATTGATAATTTCCACGGGCGGGTTTTATATACCTTACATTTACATTAGTATTGTAATACATTTAAATATCATAAATAAACAGTACATATAAAACATGAATAAATATTTACACTAATTTCTAATTTGGCTTTCAAATAGAACAGTTAGAAAGCCCACTTTCAAACATGTTTGGTATAAACTTAAAATTATGTAGTGTTTTGTACTTGCATTTTAACATTTTTTCATTTTCTCACCATTTACGATGATTCTATTCAATTAAAATGTGAATTATGAAAAAGGTTTTTTTTGTGGGATCAATATAATAATACTTGAGATTTTTGCAGCAAATCCATTTAACACCAAAATTAGTGCTGCTCTCTTTATTTCACTTTGAAAGTTGCCCAATATGTATTAGTTAAACCTCCTTTCAAGCACTTTGAAGAAAACTGGGACTTGAGGTTTCCTTTAAGGTGACCTTCTAGGTACGCAGGATTCTTAGAGCGTCAGAAACTGGTAAAGTCCTCGGGCAAACCGAGACAATTTAATTAGTTCAAATTCAGAGTCAGTGCAGAATTGTTTTAGATTATCAATTTCGATGCAAGGGAAAAAATAAATAACGTTTATTTCTTAATGTAATTATATAATGAGTCATAATAATAATAATAAACTATTTTTTAATTTCTTTCGATATATTGTTACTGGAAAAATTAGAAACAAATTTCCAGTCTCATATTGCATAGTTTTATGAAATATATTCAAGGAAAGTGCAGTCTCACTTACACGAGTACATCAATTCTGAATCCTCTTTTTCTCTCCAGTCATCCTTTCGGATTTAGGTGTAATCGTTCTTTCTATTAATAGAAATAACATTTCAATTTCCAACAATAATTATATTCAAGTGGACTGCAACAATGACAATGAACTAAAAGGAAAAATATTTCGCCTCCAAGAAACAGATGCACGAATAAAGTGATGTAGTACTCGTACAAGCACAAGTGGAAAGCCGAAAAAGGACCGCAAGCGCATATTTAAACCCAGAATTGAACTGAAGCAAAGGAAAAAGACAATGTAAGTCTATGCAATTAATAATTCTAAGTGTTGTTCTTGTAAAAGTTTCCTGATGACACAAAAGGAAAGAAGATTCCAAGGAATGGAACGGGAACATCATACATAAACAGTCTTTTAACAATGGTTCCAACACTGTGCAAGATGGATGCACTGTCGATGTACACAGTAGGAAGAGAAACAGAAGGAATATACTCAATAACACTGAAGTAGCACAGCTAGATGAAAATAAACAGCATATTTTATCTCAACGGATCAACGAACCTGGGTTTAAAGAACAAACTGAAAGATGGTGGCCAAAAGTGACACAGAAACAACAACACAGTGTATGTGTGGCCATAACAGTACTTTAGAACTAATCGTTGTTTATCGTCAACTAACAATCTAATAACTATACGCAGAGAGACGGTCAGAGATATCATGGGAAATATTCCGGTTTTACCTACGTTCAGCTGTTACCAATTCGAGGATTAAGGGATTCTATTTATATACTCTCAGAATCTCGAACATTACTTGAATATAACAGAACTTGCTTTGGAGAAGGTGGAATCAAAAGGAATGGAACAAGAGTATATATATTCCTATTGCCCAAGATATGGAGCTTTCGACGGCTAAACTATCCTGAACTATAGCACTGACTCGTTGTTCACATTTATTGAGTAGAAGATGGAGAAGGGGAGCGGAGAGCAAACGCTAAGCATTAAAAGTGCAGTGTACACGCATAGACAAGGGCAACAGTAAGACACTGTAGTAATATCAATGCATTGAAACAATAGAAAGAGATGTAACATCTGGAAGATAATAAACAGTGCTTGTAAATCTTCCAGCATGTTTCTCAGCAGCTGTCTATTCGATGATAAGGGAGATTATTTCTTATTTACTTATTTATGAACGTTTTCTTTCTTTTCTGGCTAATGGGACGAAATTTTCATCATATAAAGAGGATTGTCACTTGCAACCAGTGATTAAGAAGAAGGGAAGCGAATGCAAAGTAATATGTGTCTTACAACTGGAGAACAATTATATTTTGTTTTATACTATAAACTATTGTACGAAACTTTAAAACAATAATAAATTATTTGTTTATCTATTTAATTTAAAATTCAATTTCAAAATGTTTTAAAGATTTATGTGAAAATTCGCAAAGAGGAACACGTATCTCAAATCAATACCGCCTCTACTAATATTATTATTATTACATTCTCCATTATCTTATCACAAGTAGAACAGGGGAATTATTTACCATTGGATTATGTTTCTATCTCTGCCGGAAAGTTTATCAGAACCGAGCGACCGTGGCTCATTGGCTTCGATAGAAATAGCTGTGCGGTCTGAGATGTTAGACCAGAGATTCCAACGTTGTTGGTTTGAATCCCACCCTAGGCATGGATGTTTGTGTGTGATTTAACTTACAAGCAAAGTACCCGAAGTGAGGACTCGAGTTGCTCATCAAGTGATACCTTCAATTGAAGCTAGTGACGAGTATATTACACCTGTGAGATCCTAGCTGCAGAGCTCCAGAAATAAAAAGGTTATGGCGGGTCAAAGTTCAAAGAGAAAGCGAATTGTATTGAAACAAGTCACAAAGAAAGGCAGAACAAAAGTCAGAAGGACATGGGTTTGAATTGAAATGCGATTCATGTGAAGGAAAGAGGCACATACAAACTACTACACATTGGTACAATCAATACACTATGTAAGTCGTCAATGAAGGCGTGTGATAAGCAGATACTTTGCTCACAATGAGCACACTTGACAAAAGAGATGTTCTCACATGAGCTAACACTCGTCACGTATATTAGAATCGAAACAATAATCCAATGGACAAATCCAGGGCTCGGGCTCCTCATCCAAGTAGTCGCTTTTGTAAAACGCAAACCTGATCATGTTGCGAAATCGTGAGGCGCTGAATTGGAAGAGAGTGAAGGACTGCATTCGTAAAATGTTATCCCGATGCCAGAGATTAATTTCCGAGGAAGCGATAACTGTGTCAGTAATAAACCTGATAAATGATTTATATGGACGGATGAAGTAAACATCAAGTGGTTGGATGATACCTGTGCAACCACCAGGAATTAAACGTTTGAACAGTGTTATATGATTAGGGCATAATTCATTTGATACGTTATCATTGTTATTTGCACTCCATGAATCCAGCAAAAGCAATATCTACACATTACATTAATTGGAAGCAACTTACGACGTCTTACCATCGGGATAATCAGCAAAACATGGACATCACAAGCAGCTAAATTCGCTTTCGATTTGAACTTTGACCCGCCATAACCTTTTTATTACTGGAGCTCTGCAGCTAGGATTTCACAGGTGTACTATACTCGTCACTAGCTTCAATTTAAGGTATCACTTGATGAGCAACTCGAATCCTCACTTCGGGTACTTTACTTGTTAGTTCTAAGGGTACCAGTTGAAAGAGAAAACAAAGGGATAGCTGAAATCAGTAAAATAAAGTTTTTTTAAGAAGTGGTAGAGCGTTGGCTTAGCGTTCGGGAGGTCGTGGGTTCAATTCCAGCCGCCGACCATCCTAACTGATGCTTTCCCAGAATTTTTCTGTCACACCAGACAAATGCCGGGATGGTACCTTCAACTTAGGCCCTGGCCGACACCTTTCCGCAGCATCCTTTCCTCTCCCCTATCCCTACCTGAGCCTTGGATGCCTAAAGGTTATAAATAAAATTTTAAAATTCAGTCTACCAGCCAGGGCAAGAGGTAGGCAGTTGCAGCATATCGTTCAGACATTGTTAATCGAATATCACTACAGAAGAAGCAAATCCAATAGTAACCACTTCTGATGTTAGTTAAAACAGCACACAGAAACTTAAATGTAAAAATACTTGCCTTTCAAACAAAACGTTTAAATGAAAGTTATAAGAAGCTGTTGGTAGACAAACGTATCATATGTACTTAATCGCAGAGAGGAATATAATTAAGAAATGTAAACTCAAATAGCGCATTTCTTAGCATGTGAAATATTGTAACCTACACAAAATATCACATTTCCGTAACACTGGAATTTCCTGCCAGTAACTTACCCGGTACATAGAATTATGAATAAAGAAGGTCTATTTTGGGTAAAACTCTAAAGTACCGTACTTATTTTATATTTCTTTTGGAATAATTAATTAATGTTTTGCGAAACTCTCTTAAATGAAAATGGGAAAAAATATCTAACTCGTTTCTAGAATTTAATAATTCGTAATTTTCTCGCAACTTACTCTTGAAGGAACACATTTATGACAAATTTCGTTGTCTAGCTCCAGCTATTCGGCCTGGGTGTTCTACTGTTCTTTTTATATATATGATTTGTCCGCCATATTGGATTGAAGATGATGATTTTCTGCAAATTTTGTAATTTTCCCGTAATCTACTCTTGATGATGCATCAGCATATCAAATTTCGTTTGTGTAGCTTCAGTTGTTTGGACATCAGCATACTTGACATGCTTTTTCTGCAATTTTTGATACAAAATGCTGACATTTTCAAAATTTTTATATAAGTAATTTTATAAGAACTTTCCATTGCAAATCCTCTCAAATTTTCAATTTAAAGAAATGTTCTCTAAACCTACAGGAATGGAGTTCTATGCTAAAATCTGCCTTTCAGCCGCCATTTTCCCCGAGTGGCTGTCCCCCAACCCAAGATTACAAATTTAGCATTATAGTTAGGGCTCTAAGTGTACAGTCGTGCCAAATTTCAAAACTTCTCAACCGTTTACACCCAAAAGATACCTAATGACTGGACTACATGGGGATGTCGTGTAATATCCGGACGGATAGCGAATAATTTTCGGGTGTCGGCTAATATCCGGATAACGGGTAATATTCGGATGACGGATAATATCCGGATGGTTTAATGGATACCGGATAATTTGTCATCTGGTTGTCCGGAAATTTTGGTCATCCCAAGAAGACAACATAGAGACATTAATACTGTAGGATTTGGCTCGTTTCAGCTCGACTCAAAACTCGAGTGAATTTCGAGTCGAGTTGGACAATATTTGCCGAGTCGAGTTGAAAGATTTCTCTTACGAGTGGAGTCGAGTTTAACGAAAACTAGACTCGAACTCGCTTGTGTCCATCCCTACTTGTATAAGCGTAGAATTTAGATTCTCATATGTTGTTACAGATTGTTAAGATATATTTTAGTTCATAAAATAATGCTCTTAATGTACATAATTCAAAACAATGCGTTAAATTCTGCTGTTCGAACAGAATACACACATGTAATTGAATCCCACAATGTTAGAAGGAATCCATACTTTTCAGGAGAGTACAAAGACTACTCAATGTGAGTTGCTACTTACATTTTATTCTATATACAATGAATTATCACTTTTTTGGTTCTCTTGAGTCCAATGAAGATATTTTTCACAATCCTAGGTACTCAAAAACTCAAAGTTTTGTGATTTATGGCGAAATTTCGAAATTTTATTTAGCTCCTTTTAGCATAGTATTCAATGAAAAAAGGAAGCAATATTCATGGAATTGTGTTAATATGAATGTTATAGTGAACAATTTATTCAAACATAATAATTTCAAATCACATTACAAATGTGTATGCAGATAGTTTTGTACAACAAAATAAATTTTATTTACGCTTTGTCACAAAATATGTTTCTGCTTTGTCACAAAATGTATGTTTCTACTTAAATCTTTCTACTTCCCTGAACATGTTTTACTCTTTTAGGCAATCCAACACCATAAAAGTATTTTGAGTCTGAGGTGTAACATACATATTTTGTATCTTCTTAGCGCTGATAGCTACTTTTAATGTGCAATAATGTGCTTCTTCAAGTAAAAAATAATACATTTGACGCAGAAGTTGGGGAATATAATCATATATTAATTGTGTTTGATAAGCACTGCATTAACAAACGGATTATGGGAACATGAACATAAGACCTGAACTCACAGAACAACGATTAACAAAGTACCAAATTTTATGAAAACACTTAAGTTCCCGGACAATCTGCCAATCGAAAGAACAAAATTAATTCACATTTTCACCAGTCATAGAATAACTAGGCACATACACAGCTGCTACCTATCGAGACGTTCTCGACTTAATTCAGACAACGGGTTCATCAATGAATCGAAATATTACACAGATACTTTGTTTAAATGAATCAAGTCAATGAGTTAGTGCATTTTAACACGCACTGTAAATCTGATTGCATTGAGTTACTATAATCGAAAGGTCACTCGTAGTTCCTTTTGACATAGATCGATGGAATATGGTCTCTTGCATCACGGAGAAAAGAAAAGCGAAAAAATGATTATTTTGGCTTAGCTACTTTTAACATTGGAGTATTTAATTTGGCTTGCACTAACATAGCACATGTGCATAGACTTCTTACCTAATACAATGTTTGGAGATAAATTAGATCTTACTGCACTCACGACAAGTTGCGTTACCACAGTAGTTGAATTACTCGTTTCGGAGATCTTTCGCAATTCTTCGTAAATTTTCATGAATTTCTTAAAATCTAAATGCTCTATTACAAATGCCCGCTTTCGAGAAAGAGGAAGTCTTCAATTTATTTTTCCAAACTAAACTTTTCCAGGTCTACCATTTACTTTATATGGTGTATTCAATGCCAAAGTACTATAATATAAATTGTGCTCTGTTAAAGCTTTCTATGATTCATATAATGCTCATTCAAATTCAGAGGAAACAAACTATGGATTAACTCACAATGTTGAACATTTATTTTATTTCATGTAAATAAAATGTCTCTGATAATCAAAAGTTAGAGGGGATTGGAAAGTAGTAAAATAGTTTCCATGCAGCGCACTAAAGTATTTCGCTTGCAATGAATAAACTATCCTTAAAGTCGTAATTTTTAAACATGTCTTTCTTACTAAAAGTAGTCGGCAATTTTAGTCAGATTTTACCGCTCAGATTGCAATTATGTGCCTTCAACGCCACCTGTCGCCAATTCTTAGAACTTTCTTGCATTTTGTTAAAAGTTTAAAAATATAGCTTTCTTCAGAATTCACTTGGACATCTGTAATTTGTACAGAAACACGGTAATTATATGATATGATTTTTCTTTTCTAATCCGTGTTTCACATCTGTGGTTAATTCCTTTTAGGCTTCAGCAGCAAATGTTAGGAAGCCTTATAGAATAGCACGTCGACAACTTTCAACTCAGGAACTACAAGGGCTTGGAAGGTACTTGAGGTGACGTTTGAAAGGTCTCGGCAAAATGAGTTCAAATCTATCATTCATCCAGATCGCGGGGGCGGTTACTGAGTTTCGGGGAGGGAATTTTCATCATTGGAACTACTGAGGAGAGGAAGTTGTTTCAGGTGCCATTTGGAAAGTCTCGGCAAGACGAGTTTAAGCCCGTGGTTTTCCCACAGTCACACCAGGTAAATGACGGGATGGTACCTTCAAATTAGGTCGTTGCCAACACCTTCCCGCATCCTTCCCCTCCACTATCACGGCTTTAATCTTAGATGCCTTAAGGGCATAAATAAAATTCAAATGAAACGATTTCAAATCCGTATCATTCATTTAGATCGAAGGGGAGGTTCTCGAGTTTTGGGATAGGGGAATTTTCAACTTTGGAACTACTAAGGCTACGAAGGTGGTTGAAGTGTCGTTGGAAAGATCTCACAAGTAAACCTATCGATGATTCAAACTGCTTTTGCATAAGTAATGATTATTGGTGACCATCTACGCAGTGCTCATTACTTGTGGAGTTAGGTTTTCATTTCTTACACTGTTTCATGAAAAACAGAGTATTTCCAGACTTTTGAATCGACTACGCATACTAATGTCACATCTCATTATCTTTCTCAGAAATACATTTATGGCAAAACTGACATCACCAATGAATTTCTGGTAAAATTCTAGCCCAGAGCGATATGTTACATGACCCCATTCCTGTTTAAAAGAAATCGAGCAACACTCAAGATGGCCGATTTCAAGATGACGATGATGACAAACACACTATCTGAAAGATAGAGCATTGACCCGGAATCCATTCATGTGTATTTGTTTTCCATTATTTCAGACATTTTACAAATAAATGTGCATTTTCCGACTTACATCTTTTGAATGAAACTTTTGCCCATTGCGTTCGTCTTTATGGACGAAAGCACTTTTAATCATGTTTTCTGGTGGTTTCCTGATGTGCCATCTACAAAGTTTGGTCAAAAAAGCAGTTTGAAGCATCGATAGGTTTACTTGTCAGCAAGACAAGTTCAAACTCGAATCATTCATCCAGATCTCAGGGGCGGTGCCAGAGATAGGAGCAGTTTATAACTTAGGAACTAGTAGGGCTAGAAATGTGGTTGAGATATCTTTGGAAAGGTTTTTCCAACAAAGCATTCGTCATCCAAATAGGATATTCGTTGTTAAGGCCTGGCGGTAGCAAATGTGGACAGTCCCGCGACTCTGCTCTGCCTAACTCGTTTAGGTTTTCAAATTGGTGAATATAACATGATGTATTAAAAACATTTCAATTTTTATTAAAAACTTGAACAGCCTTCCATTGTTTTTAATTTACACACAACTAAGAAGTGTATTCATTTTTTGTTATTCAGTTGAGTTTGATAGTCCCGAAATTTTAAACGAATGGGCAATTGCTGCAATATTATTCTGACTAAAATTTATTATTTGATTTTAGTTCTGCATTACTACTTTATACATTACAGCATAATAAAGAACAGAATGTGTTTGGAGATAGCCTTTGTTACTAGAAGATCCAAGGACCCCCCTTGGACCCTCCGGTTTTCTCTTTATTGAACCCATTATTTAAAGAGAAATTCAAGGTAATGGTTACTATCGTGAATAACAAGCAAACACGCTAATCCTTAGTTACAAGCAAGTTGATGTATTTATTTATTCAACCATATTATAGATGGTGGTGTGTGGAAACTTCTAAGATAATAAACCAATAACTGTGTAGTAACATTTACAAAATACGTAGCAAAATAAAGTCATTACAATGTCTTGAATAGTATAACACTACATCCTATCCGATAATGTATTTTATTAGAACTTTCATGCAAAACAAGTTAAATAGTTTTTTAATGAGTTCTCGCTATCATTGCCTAATGAGAGGTGTCTTACACATGAAACTACAATATTTTGTGCAGAAAAAGTTATAACCGTCAGTTTTCAGGATGAGAGAAATTTTTATTTGGTGCAAAACAAGTTATATATGAAAAAAAGGTTTTGTGCAAAATAACTTATATCCATTTAAAAGTATTTTTACTTACATCTGCGCATCGTGTGGTGCGTAATTCTTGTTATATAATTATGTCAGGCGATGTAACATTGGATAGAGAGGTGTTGTAAGTTATTTAAATTATAAGAGACATGGAAAATACAATTGACATGATTGACAGTTGCAGAAGGTAATTTGGGTTCCAGGAAGACACAGCGCAATGAAATATATGGGGATAGTGATCTATTTGCTTCTTTTACTTGAGTGGAAATCCTAATCTTGTGACGTTTTGGGAACGAGGAACAAAGGACCTATTTCAATAATATTTTGCGTAGTTTACAAAACATTCCTTTTCAGGAAACTATTCTTCATCCAGAACAAAACGACATTATTTTCAGGTAACTTTTTGACTGCGTTTATTTACTCTACAGCAGTGTTGGATTAAGCTATGTGTAGATCCTGGGCTATTGACTCTATTAGGATCCTTGTTATTTATCCCTTGTTGTCGTAAGAGTAGCTGATTTGCTTTAGCTGGACCCCTGAAGTAGTGGGGTCCTAGGCCGTAGCCCTTTTAGACCCCCTCATTCTGTGAGGAGTGGTCTACAGACTGGTCAGTTAATAACCTGAAAGGCAGACTTTTACACAAATGCAAACTACTGAATGCCATTCAAACAGGAAAAATTATTAATTTTATGAAAAAGAAACTGTGGAATGACATGTTTAATAAAAGTTTCAGTGGAGTAGTTTCACTTTAGTGAGAGTGGTTCTTTCTAAAAGATGATGCGATTATTTGTTTCTGCTCTTTCAGTAACAAACTCTTGGAGGCCGAGGTCAGAGCTCAAAGTAAGAGATAGATCTATACATAATATTTTTAAAATGAGTCAACAGAATGTCAGAGAAAATCGGATACTTGTCTTCTAGAGGGAACTACAATAATCACAAACCACTGAAAACCATGTTGTACCTCACTAGAACGGTAATTGTGTTGATCTGGAACACGTAAATACTTCAAATTTAATACATGATCTTAGCACGACTAAGTGAAAAGCAAGCAATATACAGCGTTTGATGTAAACCAAGTTATATCCATTCTTTAAGTCAAATAATTTAATGATGGAAGAATATTGAAGGACACTAGTTACCCCAAATCTTGTTAGTGGAATTGGATGAAAAAGTATCCTTGTGAAATTAACAGTAAATATATTGTGTGTGACATTTTGCTCATTTCTGAAAAGTAAATTCTAGGGATATAATTTGTTTTGCATTTTATCTCTTCGTATCATTTTTATTGACGTCTTCCGCTAGTTGAGTATTCAACAAATGCAGAATTTCTTAGTACTCTGATATGATATTACTCCCAATCTTTTTTTAACTTTGAATATGTGCCTTTCTTTGCAGATTACAGATGGTGGAGTGTTTAACGAAACCAAATATCGAGATGATTTTACCAGCACCTTCAATACGGAACCTTGGGCAAGCATTGCAAATAAAACATTAGACGAATGTCTTAATGGTGTATCGTCTGGTAGGTCTTCTTCCCAACCTGTTAATTAAGTTGGTGCAGATTTTACTACTTTTTTAAATAAATAAAAGCTTTATGTCAATATTGCTATTATATATAAGGTGTGATTTACATATGAATAAATCTGCGTAGTTCCATTGCACTCCAATGTACTTCTTATACACGCAACTACATACAGAGAAGTCGAGTAGTTTGAGGGCAATCAATTCAAAATGGCTCGAACATTTCTTATGAAGGGCATGGCAATCAAGAAGTAAATCACTTTGGAAGCCTTTGAAGTTTTAAGACTTCATTAGAACTAACGAAGTCAAATTTCCTTTAAATATTAATCAGATAAACTACTCATACATATGTATGGCTATCATGAGATTTTGGTTGTCCTTTATAGTTAAAATATAACCTGTAATATGAATTCACTACTTCAGGTTTGGTAGTAGTCTGATTACTATAAATTAAACTCAATTTTATTTTGGCAGCATTTTATATCAATTATAACAATTTCACTTGTCTAGAGTGACATATAATAGTTTTACATAGTATTTAATATATTAATACGTATGGATTATATTATACTACGCATACTTTGATTTCAGTACACCAGTTTACGTCACAAAATTTGCTAAAAAAATATAGATGAAACACTAACCATTTTCGTTTTGAATATATGCTCAATTTTTAATAGAAATATTATTTGGGACAATATATCTGCTTGTCCCTGAATTTCATTAAAATCAAAAGTTTGGTTAAATTAATACTGAATTGAATATTCTCCTTGGCTTTCCTGTTACTTCGATGAATGTCGGGACAGTTCTTTGAAATAAAGCCAGGGCCGCTAACTTCTCCATTCCTTTTCTCGTGGACAGAGAATGGTTTGACGATCTCTTGCCTTAAGGCTTTCCGAGATTGTACTCGTGTACACTACACGAGTTCTAGCGACCTATTTTCGGTTGGTCGCAACATATCGACCCTCCCACCTTTTTTGTGTGTCTTCTTTTTCTTTTTTTGTTCGTGCTTTGTCGGCGATATTTTTCGTCTTCGTCAAAGTGTTTATTTGGCCAAATGTCATTTTTCTGAACCATTCCGATTATCTGTTTCATTGTTGAATTGGCGGGACTTTATTCTTTATTGATTTACTCTTTTATTGCATATTTATTCTTTGCATACCTTATTATTTTATATTCTTCGTTAAATTTTATTTCGTTTAATTCTCATAAATATCTTCAAACTTCTGATTGTTGAAGTTATTCTTGCCGAGTTAGTTAGTTGTTTGTGTCCCGTCCCTTCGTTTTTTTCTGCTCCGAGTAGGATCTCGGTTTTGATTGGTTGGTTGGTGTGAGCAGCAGTTCTTCATGGTGGATAGACAGCGAAGGCTGTAATTAGTAACAGCTGCATAAGAAAATCATATAATTGAATTAAATCACCTAAACAGCCAAATGTATTTATGATAAAATGTTAAAGCAGCTTCATTCGATATAAATTATATAATTGAATGCTGTTCTCACTTCATCAGCAAGGTGTTTTCTACATCTAGCAATTTGGCGTCTTTCACCTCCATATTGGCTCAGACCGAGAGTGGACAAGAAGAAGCATCTTTATAGTGGTATGTTGGTGTGAAGTGGTTTTGGTGAATATATGTGTTTATGCAGTGGTTATTTTCTTCTGTTTTAAATAAATATAGCATATCATTTGTGGTTCTAAGCCCCTTTTTCTTCAGTGTGAAAGTGATTTTAGTGCACCTGTAGTATGTTAGTGAATAGTGATTTCAATGGAAGAATGTGTGAAGTGGTAATGTCCGCTTAATTTGGCAGGCGATGGAGTTCGGTTTTCTGTCAGGTAATGTATGATTAATGTCTTAAAATTAATTTTTCTCAGAAACCCAAGTGTATTTCATCTACATTTAGATAGCGAAATTTCAGCACGTAATATTTTGGTTCGTATGCGTTGAATATTTTATACTGCACTGTAGTTGCTACCTTTCAAATGCACGTTATTTTACCGTTCAGCATTTTTGTTTGCTCTTCAGTAAAATGGTATGTTTAAAATTACACAAAATTTCTACATGTCTGTTTTATCAAACATAAGATTTTAACGATTCTCTAAGTTTTATTTCGGTAACCAGCAACGTTTAAAGCTTGTACGTTGCGTTAGCAGTCGTAAGCCATTCTTTTGTTTATAGAAATTAGTGTTGTGAACTAATACTTAACCCAACCATAGTATATTATTACATTGGAGATTAGGTTTTGTTGAGTCGAAAAATGGAAATTACATACGAAATGTTTTAGCAACGTTTTTTTAATATTAAAGTAAATTGCTGCCCAGTAACTATATTATAAATAAATATTTTCATAGAAAGAAATGTTACTCTTCAGTAATTGTGGAAATTTTGGTTTTACTGGGCTAAAGTATAAAATGTCTACCACGTTTGGGAAAGAAAAGTAACCTATTTTTTGGAATATAAGTATGTGAAATCTTGTCTTGGCAGAGCTTTTCTGTAAATAATTAATTTACCTTTGTGTCATGTGAAATTAACATCATTTTCAATGCTCAATTTGATGTTCAAGATATTGTCTTCAGAAACTCCCCCCCCCCTCCCCAAGAATTTGAGCAATCAGTCTTTTTTTGCTTCGCGTCTGTCGTTTTTAGTAAAAATAAATTATATTTTACCAGATATTTCTTGTGTCAAGGCTTTTCATTATGATGAAGGTAGTTTAGCATCACTGTGGTATTGCGGTAAATGTTCCCAACCTTTCGCTATTTAAGTCAGCGAGTTGTTATTTTATTTATATGTGAGAAGGTAATTGCAGAAAGTTGAAGTTTGATATTTTGATCCAATGCTAAAGCAATCTTTAGAGAATAGTCAAATTAGTTCAGCTCATCCAAATTTCGTGTTAATTGTTAACTAGTGCGAGGCTATGTTGAACCTTGAACTATTTTAGGGGCCTAGTTGCGTTATGTCACTAAAATAGCGTTTTGTGTTCTGCTTTCCTGCGGAATGTTCTCGCCTGCGTGACCCCCTTTTTTGGAGTATTTTCCTGCGTGTTTTAGCTTCCTGCTTTTTGCCAACTGTCTGCGTTTTGGCACTTCTGTCGGGCTTCTTCTATGCATGCTTCGTGGTCTAAACTAGTGTGTGTTCTGTCTTCGATGTGGCTGAAGCAGGGTGCTGATGGGTAGGTACCCTCCCTGCCTTTAGGTCCGATAGCGGTTTTCTTTCGTTATGTGCCCTCTCCTGTGGCGTAATGTCGACTTGTCTCCAAAGTAAGTTTGGCTACGTTGTATTTAGGTAAGGCTCCATTTCCCAACAGGGCGCCGCGGGCCCCTTGTTTTCTTGTTACATTACAGAGTATCGCTATTTCATATATTCACCAGAGAACGTCATACCTCAACTAACAAGTTTTTACCATGCATGCTTTTCAGACATATATCTATAAAATAATAAAATAAAATACATTATTAAATTAAACTATAAAAGAAATGTCAGGTTTTCAAAATTAAAATATGTCGTTTTGTTTCCTAAGCTCCATATCCATTAGTTCCCTATTTTATGAATCACGTTAAAATCGATTAATAAAGAAATGCAAGGAAGAAAGAACAGGCACACATATTCTAGGAGTGACTTTATACTCCTGCTCGCCTTCAATCCTGCAAATGAACTGAAAAGAGCTAAATATTGCATTGGAAAATATACATCCAGGGAAGAAAAGTGGAGTAAAAAGTGAAATAGTAAATTCGTTTTCATTCACTGCATTTTTAGATCAATACGCCAACATGTAAACTTCATATTTAGTAATGCATAAAAAAACTATTGTCCACAATAATTCAAAACTGTTTGTCTTCATCTCGTCACCTCCTAACACAGTAGTAAACTTTTTTAGTATTCCAAAACGTCTCTAGGACCACCTAAATATTACACTATTCAACAATGGAAAATAAACTTAATTTCAGCTGTCCTGCCTGTATTTCAGTGTGCTGAATTCAAAAATGATATTTAAAAATTCGCATCACGTACCATTTTGTCAAAAGTTGCATGCATGTATAGTAGGAAGTATACTGTCGTAGTACACCCTTGTAGTTCACAAACCGTCAAGGAAATGAAGCATCGAAATACACAAATGTGAAATGGTGGCAAAGGCCTGCATCCCAGAAAGCCACACCCGATATTACATTTGACGGTTGACCTACCTGTTACTATGTCGAAGCTATCTTCTCTGAAAATTTTTGGTATGTACATGTGTTCATTTATCCAGCAGGGTCATTACTTCAACACCATAAGACTTAGAACAAATCTAACACATGGAATAGCTATCTGGGAACATTCTAGTATTGTGTGATATGCCACACTACTTAATTGCTATTTTAAAGAATGACCTCCATCCAATATGGCGGATTTCAAGATGGCGGCCAAGTTTATACTGTACTCCAAAATGTAGCCTCTCCGCACCATTCCACATTTGCATACTCCGATGCATCGGTTTGTGAGAAACAAAGCTGTCCTGGAGATCCATTCATATATAATGCGGCAAATTTTCAGTGAAGATAACTCCGACACTGTAAGAATCAAATCTCACACCTGGAAGACTTTCCGGGAAAATTCTCGTATTGTTTGATGTCACACGATCGACTTGCCATTTGAAAAACAAAGACCTCCATCCAATATGGCGGATTTCAACATAGCGGAAACGTTGATTATATATTCCAAAATGTAGCCTTTTCCCGCTATTCCATATTTCTATATTACGATGATTCATTTCCTTGACTGTTTGTCAACTACAAGGTACTCTTACTTTTGGCGTTAACTCAAAATGGTGGGTGATGGCGACAAACGGTGGTCATTTTCGAACTCAGCGCCCCTAAAACAATATATGTCGTACTCATTAAAAAAAAAAGTTGAATTTTATTACATGATACCTAATATTCAACAGATTTTATTAATTTTTTTGAAGGTGTGCGTCAGGGAGAAAAAAAAATTAAATTCCCTTTGGTTTGCATTCACTTATTTAGCTTCCAAAATAAAATTGTGCCTAAGCGTTAATTAGAGTCATAGTTCAGTTAATAGTAACTTTATAAGTACCTTCTGGAGGTGTACTTGAAGATAACATTATAATAGTTGTTTCTTATGCCCATTTTAGTGAACTCAAACACTATCAAAGACGAGAAGTGTCCTGAAAAAGCTGGAACGATATCATCATGTGCCTTCTGCAAGATGATGACTGTAAGTTTACAGAGCTTTTCAATTTTCCTAATCTAATCAACAATATTTATTATATGTAATATAAAATTATTAGTTACAATATACCATCCTGAAGAAGAAATAGAGTGTGTTAGCACAAAATTCGTAAACTTAGTATTTTCTTTATCTCAGTTTAGATTATTTAGCGTAGTCTTTTGACATTCTTTAAATCCATTCTATACCGCGAACAAATAATCGTCCTTTTCATATGGCTACACGTGAAAGTATGTCTTTAATAATATTATTTTTTAAATCATAGGTAATAACATGACATGTAAAATAAACTGTATAGTCAAACTAAAAAGGGGAACGGGGGGGATATATTCCTTATTAAACTTATGTGAATTTCGAGGTTTCGCCCTATCTAGCCCCGGCATCCCTTTTCCATTGCACCTTAAATTTTGGTATTCTCCATATCTCAGTCTGCATAGTTGTCGCTGAAATTCGAATCAAACATAATGCATCTCATAGAGCATACTGAGATATGGAGAATACCAAAATTTAAGGTGCAATGGAAAAGGGATGCCGGGGCTAGATAGGGCGAAACCTCGAAATTCACATAAGTTTAATAAGGAATATATCCAGGGTTATTCGGAACAAAGAACGTTACTTTCGGGAGGTGCTTCCTGGCATCGAAACAGGTAAAAAAGTTCCTATGAACATGGGTGAAATTCCGCTTCATTTTAGAAATATAACGCTTCAAACTTAGAGTCGATCCCTAGCAATGATAATTCTCAATAAATCAGAAACAATGCATTGAATGAAAGTTTCGTTTGCGGAAATTTGTTTCTAGCAGCATGGTGGACATCAGGAGTGAAAACACGATGTCACCGGTTTGTCAGTGTTGCCAACCAGGTATAACGTTCAAACTTTTAAATGGCACTACGTCATGTTATTGGGTATTTTACATCCTCTAATGATAATAAGGAATATACGTAAAGCACGCAGCGCAGTGTTACAAAAATCTTGTCGATATTTTATACAAACTACGGGTTAGTCCATCTGACATCGTCCAGCTTGCTTGCTCGACCTCTTTCCAAAAAAAAATTTTTTTTAGTATTTATATCCCTTATATAAGAATAGTTCAAAATGGATATTCTTTTATTTTTATCCCCATCGATTAATTAATGGCCATTTGTGTCTTATCGCGGATGCCAAAATTTGTTTCCAGGCGTTTACGAAAAATATAATATCTCCGGACTAACATAGGACATTCAAATGTAAACCATTTCTTACTTTAAACTCTACTTGATAATTTTAGTTCTCTGCATGAACGGCTAAAACGTAATTGAACTGGTCAAAATGGTATCCAAACGAGATTGTCAAACAGAATAAATTCTGTTTCTCAGTCTG
The DNA here is from genome assembly GCA_022664845.1 of Lepisma saccharinum. Classification (NCBI taxonomy): domain Eukaryota; kingdom Metazoa; phylum Arthropoda; class Insecta; order Zygentoma; family Lepismatidae; genus Lepisma; species Lepisma saccharinum. Next base: position 61,794 of record JAGDQP010007209.1, read on the forward strand.
CTTTTTCATTATATCTTAATTCTTCAGTCATCATATAATCTAGATAAAGATCAATCATTAACCCTGAAGTCATAACAAACAAAAGTGCACGGTAGTTTTAAAGTTTTCCAGTGCCACAATGAAAGAAAAGCATGCTTATTTTTTTACATTTTATCACTTATTTTGTTTATTATATAAAAAGTAATAAAATTATATTTTCAGTTTTTGTCGATTTTTAAACATTTTAAATCGTTCTCCTCTAAATTGGGATTTTTACTCAGGATCCTTTGATCGCTCACGATAGATTATAATGCAATATACTTAAAAACAAATTTTATATCTGCTTTTTATGTATGTATGTATTCTAATTTACGCTTTTACTCTTTCTAGAACTGCCCACAGGATAAAAGGAATTCAGGTAAGAAGTCCCACAGTAAGTTGAACATTTAAGAGTGTTGGACCGGGGAGTATTTAAAGTTTTTAGTATTTAAAGTTTAAGAATGCGTTCCAGTATTTAAAGTTTTTAGTATGACTCCGATCCAAATGGTGAATCTAAGAGTGTGCATCGCCTGGTTTCAAATTTATAAATATTTATTTATTTATTTTCGCCTTAATTATTATGGCGGAGTTAAGGTCGCAAGACTTCTCAACCATAACTATACATAGCACGTTACCAGGTGTATGCCTAAGTAGTTTCCGGTTTACCTAAGAGATGGCGCCAGTGAAAAGTACGCAGCGTATTCATTTGACACATACGTCATTTTGTTCGTCTGACATTAAACTACAAACGCACACAAGTTGAGTCCGCCAAACACTAGCGTCTTTGTTTCATCGTTCAGTGATCATGTCGAAGTTTGTGCCTGAAAAAGAACATTTGCGGCACGCATTGCTTTTCTTATTTAATCAAAAGAAAAAGTATGTTGAAAGTCATCCTGTGCTGGTAGAAACATATGGTGAACACGCTCCATCGATTAGAACGTGTGAGACATGGTTTCGACAATTTAAAAGTGGTGATTTCAATGTGAAAGACAGTGCGCGCTATGGTAGACCACAAAAGTGCGAAAACGAGCAATTGCAGGTGTTATTGGAGGATGACCCAACTCAAACTCAGCAGCAATTGACAAAAGCATTAAATGTGTCACAAGAAACAATCAGCAGACGTTTACGAGCAATGGGGAAGATCAATAAACTGGGTAAATGGGTCCTACACGATTTGAATAACGTCAAATGGAAAATCGCAAAGTCACTTGTGAAATGCTGCTTCAACGCCACGAAAGAAAATCCTTTTTGTATTGAATTGTGACGGGTGATGAAAAATTGATTTATTTTGAAAACCGGTAGCGAAAAAAATCGTGTCTTTCACCTGGCGAAGCCGGTCCTTCAACACCAAGGTCAAATTGCTTCAGTAAGAAGACCATGCTTTGTGTCTGGTGGGACCAGAGCGGTATTGTGTATTATAAACTCTTGAAGCCCGGCGAAACCGTTAATGCACAACGCTATCGCCAACAAGTGATTAATTTAAATCACGCATTGATCGAAAGACGACCGGAATGGGCCCGAAGACATGGCAAAGTGATTGTGTTACACGACAATGCGCCGTCTCACACAGCAAAAGCAGTGAAAGACACCTTGAAATCGCTTGGATGGGACATCCTTCCGCACCCGCCGTACTCCCCAGACCTGGCGCCATCTGACTATCACCTCTTCGCATCAATGAGGCACGCGCTCGCAGAGCAGCACTTCAGCAATTTCGAAGACGTTGGAAAATGGCTCGATGAATGGTTTGCCGCAAAAGACAAGCAGTTTTTCTGGCATGGTATGCATCAATTACCTGAAAAATGGGCGAAATATGTAGAAGCCGATGGCCAATATTTTGAATAAAACAAAATTAATTTCCCTTGAAAATTACGTGTTTTCTTTACCACAAAAATCGGCAAAAGCTTATGCATACACTTGGTATTTCTATGAATTCACATAATGGAATAACATTAGCGGATAATTATGTTTAAGAAGAGGGAGAGAAAAACCACACACACATAGACATTAATATATATATATATACACTATATGTATGAAAACAACATAAAAAACAATAATACGTTAGCAATGGCAGCAATAACTGACAGTTAAACTAGTAGTAAACCAACTGCCCACATATGTGATGCTTTCATTATTCATCCACGGGATAGAAGTAATTAACATTGACACAAATATTAACAACATAAATAATAACGACGCGTGAGATAAGATAGACTGGATCTTTGTTTTTGAGGACTTTGTATACGAGCATAAGCTTGTGGGACTGACGACGTTCATGTAAGCGGAGTCATCCTAATTTATTAAAATAAGGCGAGAGATGATCAAAGTATCTTAGGTCTAAAATAAAACGAACGCAGGCATGTGGACATGTTGCAATCGCCTGGCTAGCTCGTTGGTAAGGTCAGAGTAAACAACATACCCGTAATCAAGGTGTGGATCTCCAAATCCTAGTTCTTCAAATCTCCTTAAACTAGTTCTCCAAATCCCAACATCGTGAAGCCGTAACCAGCTTTCTCTGCTGTCAATGCAAGCAAAAAGCTTCCAGCGCGCGTTCTCCATGGTAATGATCTTTTTCTGCCATGTGCAATTTGTTCTGGGAGAGGGAGGATAATAAGAGGATAAATAAATCTTTAACTCTAGAGTTTAAGTACGATGTCTACTGGGACGTTAAAAGCTAGAACCGTAAGAGCAATGAATTACGTAATTAGTGCAGTCAAACTAGACTTGAATCTGGATATTCAAAAACATAAAATGAAATCTTTTGCAATATGTAGAACCACCTCTCTTGTATTCTCACAAAACCTCCCAAAGAATCTCGAGTCAAGTTTAGGTAATGTGATCAATATGGCGGCCGCCACAATTCATAGTGCAGTCTTTAAAAGTGTATGACATCTCACAGAAAGGAGATAGCATCATTTTCCATCAAATCCAAGCGAACTAACTGGAAAATGTACATAATTAAAAATTTTCTTCATTGCTGACTTCATCTTTGAGATATACAGCAGTAAGGTATACTGGAAGAAAATAGTTCTTTCTTTTATTGTTAAGTTTTAGCTTTAAGTATAATTAACTCGGTAATTGTAACATATTATTACTATATGTAACGTTAAAATTATAGATCACTTTAAGAGCTTTAAAACGGCATCGGTATCGTTTCTCCATCTTTAAATCTAATCTAGTAATGTGATTGTATGTAATCTAAGGTGTGGTTGTGTGCTTCCTCTGTAGCGATAATTATCTTTGCCTGAAACGCTTATTCCAGTGGTTCTTGACCGGTGTGCCGCGTCACATTACTGTACCGAGAGATTTGCTAGCTGTGGCGCGAAACTTCTGAGACTTTATGATTTTGCTAGTAAAAATAAATTAAACTAATTTCATTCATTACTTATCAAGAGAAGTAATTTATTAATTTTATTCATTACTTATTAATTTTATTCATGAGCCTAAACATGTTTAATTTACAGGGACATTATTCGTTTGTTTACACCTATAATTAGTGATCTAGTCTCCCAAATTGTTACCAACTCGTGGTTTAATGTGCCGCGGGAACGCACGGCAAATGCAAGTTGAAGAGAAAAAGGTTGAGAACAACTGGTTTATTCAATACAGCTGCGTAGAGACAGCGCGGCATTATCTTCGTCTTATTGTCTTCGTTATCTTCGTCTTATTGAGTTGTGCGGTGGAAACACCTCCACTGTATAAATTCCGATATGTACTCGGATTTTCTGTGTGGTTGTTAGTTTATCGTGCTTGCAGACTATCTAGGAACATTTTTATCGGTATTCCTATCTATCTCTGTATTGCGTTCTCTCTCTGGTATATTCTCCCTTGATCTCCACCCAGAAGTTCTGAATTAGTTTGTTCAGTTTGTTCTCATAATTTGAGCGGTATTCTACTGGGAAAATAGTTCCTTTTCCACATTTTTGTTCCCCTTTTGTCCTTTCAGACGGCTGGAGCCAAAAGTTCTTTTAATACTGTTTGAACCATTCTATTTCTGTATCCTCTAGCAATAAATGATCTTTGCATTTCGTTTAGTCCCTTCCATAGTTTTGGTTCATTATCCATAATTCTTTTCAGACATAACCCCTGACTCTTATTCTGTGACAATTTGGGCAGTTTGATGTGTCGAGTCTACGTGTAAAAATTCGTATCATGTGATAGGTTTATATGTCCGTTTTCAGACGTCGGTTTGGTCGCTTCCTTATTGTAACATGTAGTTAATAATCTTACTTTGGCTCGACTTGAGTATGAACTCGAGTCCTCCCGCATTTTAGTGTATTTTATGTAGAATTTGTCTTCCACCCCTGGGAATATTCCTACGACGTCATCTACGAATCTCTATTCAAGTATAGGTTTCACAGTCTTTATCAGTCAATCCTAATTCAGCAAACGCCACAAAAATATAATAGGTGCTTCAGTAGCCGTGCCTTCCTCTTGTTACCAACACTAATGTAATTATTATACATTAGAATTTTCAGACCCCTCTTCACTGGTGTTGGGGGCTGGAAACTCCAACGCTTTATCCTTGCAATAAGTAGTCAGCCATTCATACTTGGATTTGTACTAATTTCAAACTAGTTCTATGCTCCTTCTACTTTCTATACTTAAATATAAGTATTTTTATATCTGTAGTATGTCTTTATGGTTAACTCTTTTCATAATTCTGATTTTCTGCAGAAAATCTTAAGTGTCGTTAAGCTAGTCTGGTAGAGTAGGTAACCGTTTCATGAGAAAATGAGTTGCGTATTTGTCGAAATATCGTCTTGGGCTGTAACAGGCTAAGACTCTGGTTCTCCCTGGCGATAGACTACTCTCGGGACGTGTTTTTTGTTAACCTTTGGTAAGAGGTCAAACATCACCAGTTTTGCATTTGGGTTGATCCTCCCTCTGTATATGTGGTTTAGTACTCCAGCATTTCCATTGCAGATTAGTCTTTGGTTCTTAATATCTTTGTCATTTTGGTTGATTTTTCTGAAGCAGGTATTTAGCTTCCAGTTGTAGCAATGCTTCTCTTTCATACTTTTGTTTTTCCAAAATGGTCAGTTGTTTTTCTAGAATGATTTGTCTGCAAGTTTGAAAATTATGTATTTCATTAATTAAATTTGTTTATTGCACGTCTCAGTTGTGGGGGTAGATTTGGTTTGTTCTTGATTTGAAGAAGCTAGAACATCTTCGCCTGTAGATGACTAGTATGCCCTCGTGTACAATGGAGAGATAAGTCTTTTTCCATATTACTTCCCTTTGGTTTTGGAAGAACCGTTCATTATTTCACTTTGTTTGATTTTATCTCACGTAGTGTCCTCTGGTAAGGACTATCCTGGTTCACAGCCTTTATAAGGGCCAAAGTCTTCGGTTTGGGTGTGAGGAAGAACGAAATTCTCTTGTCTGAGACTTATGTCTCTTGTGCAGTAAAATTCCTATTTGACAGGATATATGTGAGGGATTCGTACGTTTGAATTTTCTTAGTTCTAAGTCTGCTTCTTTTCCTCTTTCGTTTTCTATGTAACTTGTGGGAGTTAGTTGGAAAAGAATTTTCTATTTTTAGAAGGTTTTGTTTGGGTGAAAGACAGTTTTGCTTTTCAAAATTTTGTTGGACGTAAAAAGAGCTGGTGTTTTTATGTTGTCATTTTACTTCCTGTGGTTTTACAAAATTTTAAACAAGTCTTCCTTCCGGTGATGTGTGGATGGCCGTGTCTGCTTGTCCCTCTGGAGTGCTTTTTCTTTTTTTCTTGTTTGGAAACAGGCTTCTCGTTTTTTGAGTCTTTTTGGTTTCTTGTTGCTTTCACTTCAGGAAGTCCAACCAAAGTTGGACTTTCGTCGAAGGCGAATTCTCACTCTTCTCCCAGCTTCGGTACTAACTGTGTGTAGTAGTAAGTGACCTCCTCGTTGGTACTTAATTCCACCCTCCTCAGAATAGCTGTGTTATTCTCTTCGATAATGGCTGGTGCTTGGGCAAACTCAAGTCAGATTTCTGAAGTCTTATTAAGGAGCTGCTATTTCGTAGCTATCCCTTTCCTAATCTCTGACTAATAGTGCTGAGCAAGGTGCAGTTTGAATGGCAAATTGGGCAGTATTCTGAAGCATTCTTTCTGATTACACCTCACCCTATAGATTGACGTAGAGGTACTAGTTTCTAGCTTCACCTGTGTTGGCGTGCTGAGGGCTTCTGACGAGTAAACCTATCTAGTTCGCTTCTCTCTTCACCATTTCCTTCTTGTCCAACAACCATGTCCTGTTGGTCGTCCAAGATGTAGTTCAACTCCAGCTTATCCATGAAGATTTCTGCTTCAAGTGTATCCATATCAGGAACGTAACCAGACGGAGGTCACGGGGATTGAGCCCCCTCTAGCAAAATCGTGAGCTTCCCCTCGCATATCTTAAGGCGGACATCCACTGCCGAAATGAAGATATATATTTTTGAGTTTTAAAAGTAATACCCGCTTTTTGTTACACTTCCTCTATAACTTTCTATTATTATTATTATTATTATTATTATTATTGTAATCAAGTCTGATCGGCTTAAGCTAGCCACTTTTTGTGTGAAATATTTGTGCTTCTGCTACGATGACCTGTATACATAAGAGACCTGAACACAAAACTACACATACATTCTCTCTATCACACACACACACACACACACACACACACATATATATATATATATA